>OVAY01000816.1:0-43581 GCA_900406395.1 Kernera saxatilis | reverse complement strand
AACCCCCAAATTAAAAAAAAAAAAAAAAAAACTGTTGACAAACGTCAAAAAAAAAAAATATAGGGAGTATAAGTAAATTGAATAGATAGTATCAGGACCTATATTATAACACACGTCAAATGCGAAAAGTGTCGAACGTCACAATGTTCGAGTGATTGAAAGTGAACCCTAATAGGCTAATACACATGGTTTAAAAAAATTATGCATTCTGTTTCTTTTTAATTGATGTTTTGCTTTCATGGTAGATTATTTCCACAATTTCTATTTAAGAAAATGAAAATTAATTTACTAATTTAGCATTTGAGCATACTAATTCATGTTTTTCTGTTTTGCACCTCCATTGTTGGTTCAAGTGAAAAATTAATCTATCTCCTTCTTCTTCCAAGACAAAATCTATAGGATATATAGAAGCAGTGAAAAAAGTTTTGAAAAATTAATCGGTAAAACTTTTAAACGATGACAAGTGGTTAATTTTCATATGTAATCTCTTCACCTATGTTCCGCACCAGTTTAACATTTTTGCATGTAATATCTTACAGTTATGTTGATTTCATTATAGTTTTAAATACATATATGATTGCTCTTCGAGTAAGTTTGGATCTTAGTTAAGCCACCGAAAACATTGGGGAAAGTCTGCAAATTAATGCATATATAATACGTTTTTTTATTGTATATCCTATCGGCTGATCCGGTCAGCTACGGTAAGAACGCAATTTATGCTACAGAATGGACTTCTTTCCGAAGGGCCACCACACTGCCTAACCCGAGTTTGGAATGCTTTAAGACTAATGCTAGGGGGTAGCCGGATCGCCTGTTGCCGGATTACTAGGTAAACTGTCTAGACTGAAGCCTAAGCCCAGACTTCTCACATGGATGTGATTTTGTTTCCAGATAGACTCGAACTCTGAGGGGAGTGTGGTAGCACATTCCCTGATCTCACCAACCATTGGACCACGGCCATGTGGGCATATATATAATACATTTATAATGTAGAAGAAAAAATTTAAGCTAAACAACAAGAATTACTAACATAGACGGTATAAAGGTATACTATTTTTTTTTTTTTCGGTGGTATTTGAAAGAAATATGAGAAAGAGAAGGAAATTTTGAAGGTGTAAGAAACATGTTGATGAAAGTGTGCAAAGGAGATAGGGAACAAAGAATGGGTCCCTTGTTTACATTTTTGCCGATTTAAAAGCATTCATTGTTGATGAGTCAACTTCACTGTCTCCTTTTTTATCCATCACGTAATTTTTGTAATTCTAAACTCGTAATTTACACGAAAAGTGAAATGCCCGCAAAACAAATCTCTAATAATCACTTCAGTAATTTATATATCACTTTCATGATTTGCTCGTTAATTACCAATGTCACACAAGTTAGCTAACTAAGATACTTAGGGAAGTTAGTTTTTGATTAAAAAAAAAAAAAGATACTTAGGGAAGTTATTGCTTAGTTTTCTAAGAGCACAATTTCTTGTTTGTGAATGATTTAGTTAATTTTCTAACATTATATATGAGTGTTGGTATTTAAGTACTAAATGATATCTCTAATTAGTTCCACACAATGATACAAAGAATGATCGCGTCTAATGTCGATCGATAAGAAATGCTACAACCATCAACATACGAGAATTCTATTATGGTATATGATCAAATGTGAAATCTAAACAAGATCAAGTACTTTTTTTAGTCAAATAATTCTTTCCCGAAGATCGGTTTAAGTTAAACAAATTTAACACCTTGTTGGAAAGTAACTCGAATATTTTGAGCTCGAGTCGATCTTCTGTACATAATTTTTTTTCTTTCAATTAATTTACGATTTCATTATTATTTTTAGGTTCTTTTTATACTCTATGAGCATAAGATGACGAACACAAAATTCTAACAACTCTATATCATAGTTGTATACTACAATATTTATCCTTAAAAGCCAGCTCAAACTTATTTTTCATATATCCAAAGTACTACTTCTCAGTTCAAATATTTACGAGTAATGCGTTGAAATTTGAAAGTGCCAAAGACAAAGAAATAAGATTTATTTATGGTAAAGAAACAATAATGAGTGGTTCCCTGAGTTTAAATGCAAGAATGCACGAGTCTCATCATACGTTTGCATTCGTCTTCTTTCACTTTGTCTTTTTATTCGGACATTCTTCCAATATTTTCAAGATCGCTATGAGTAAAATTTATATTTTCCCTTTTTGCTTGATTTCACGTGTGGATCACTTCACATTCTCCACTACTTTTGTCAAACTCCTTTGTATCATTTTACATTTTGAAGTTAGTTCTCAACTGAATTATATTCGACTACCAGAGGTCGATAACTCGACTGAAAATATATCATAAGGTAATCCAAGAAGTCACACGATCGAGTGACAGTTGGTACGAGTAAATTATTAAATGCTAGTCTGGACCTAGAAGGATGTATGAACATCGGCTCAAAACCTCGTAATTAACAAAAAACAAAAAAAATTCTACTCTACTCAACATTTTCCTTTTAACACACTTAGTCTTACAATAAAATTTTATGATTCAACGTGAGACTAGAATAATTATTATTAATATTTTTTATACTATATATTTTGATTCTATCTTAGTTAAGTCAATTTTTTTATATACAAATAAAGTGCGTCAGTGTAGAAAGGATTTTTGGTTGGTTTCTTTTCTCCCTTGTTTCGTTATTTTTAAGCTCAACTATTTTGAAAAAAAAACTTGGTTTTTTCGGAGACAATTAAGGTTAAATGAATATCTTTGAAATTTATTTGAATTACACTATCAGTTAGTATGAAATACATGTTATGATTGTTTGGCGCCATATATATATATTTTTTTGAACATAGCATTTATATTTTTTTCACACGAAAAATCGTCTTTTCTTGACGAAGAAGAGAAGAGGACTACATGTCAATTAAAGACTGATCACATCTACGATGTTGGTGGAGACGATGTACTGGTTTATCTGCCATTTAGGGTTTGTTTTTTAGAATGATACATTTGAAGTAAAAGAAGACAAACTCAATTGGTTTTTTTCTTTGTTTTGGTCTTCCAAATTAAAAGATAAACCAGAAAAAAATAAACTTTCTTTGTCATTAAGATCTAATGCATTATAAGATCAAGATAATTACTCAATATTATTTATTTTATTTATATTATATATTTAAATTTTGCATATTTAAACTTGGCTAGTTTATTTAATTTTCATTGACTTATAATAGAGACAATTTTGTTCTCGTTTCTCTTGCATTTTGGTAATTATAATCTCAACGACTCGAGAAGGTTTGGTACCCTCGAATGTTTTTCCATTGTAAGCAAAAATCCTTGCGATTAAGTCTAACTTATGCATTGTCTTTTTTTTATTATTATTGTTTTGTCGAGTTCTAACAAAATATTTCAAATTGTTTTCGTAAGATTTGTTAACTATGTTGACAGAAAAAAACATGACTGATGAAAATCACGCAAAAAATGAAGGGGAAATAATTGAAGCTGAAATGGTTGTTCAGTTAACACCTTTCGTTTCCAATTCAGCTATAACACACACGCACACACACACACACGCACTTACATAGGTCTACCATGATGTGATATATATTGTGATCCCATTAACAACAGAGAGCCAAAGTCACCGAAAGTTGTTTCTTTTTCTTAATTGGTAAATTCAACAGATATTTGTGTAATGGTGGTAATTGGTAAGAAAGGAGACCCACATGTTTTACTAATTATATTAGGTGTATATCCCCACCTTTTGTATGATTTAAATTTAAAAGTTATAAACAAAGATAAAAGATAAAAAAAAACTAAAATAGTGTATATGCATTAGATGACTATATGCTGGTCGACGGATCGAAAAATCGTATATAAGTTGAGTCATTTATCTCTCGTATTTTTAAAATAAAATAACATGAATTTACGTGTGTTATAAACAAATAATGTGTTATTTTAGCCAATGAAACGTTACTCTACATAATATCACGCTATTTATTTTAAACATGCTTGGAAAAGCACTTCACTAATTTACGGTATTGCCATTGCGGTTCTTGGGCAAATAATTGCCTCCCTATGGTCATTAGCAAAATTCACCCTAAAATTATGGTAATCGCCTCCCTATGGTCATTAGCAAAATTCACCATAAAATCAATGGTGTTATTTTGCAAATCCAATCTAATTTCGGTGGTGGAAGAATTGCTACGTACCATAACAAATTCTACTAATATTAGCCATAAATCAATATATAAAAAGTAACCGTGTGTACGTACATGGTCCGTAGCACGCGTGGTAGGATCGTTGATACTCTCTGGCACCGAAAGTATCACTATCACAAGAAGGGAATGGTCGGGATAGTGATCAATTCTCCACCCAAAGCAATGTTGTTGCGCCATTAGCTTATATCTTTTTTTATTTGTGTAGGGAAAATAAAGTAACTAACAAAAAAAAACTGCTAAAAGAGATACTACGAGAGAAACTATTTAAACAATTAAATTCAGTGTGAAAAGAATGTGAGAACTTTTGCTTCATTTTGAATTAATGCAATGAAAAGTTCAAAAAAGAAAAAAAATAATACAATCAGATATTTCTCGGAGAGAATAGGTCGATGCATAATTACCTTGTAGATATTATAAAAAAACCTAAATATTTAACAAGTTAAGAACTAATATATATGGCACACATGTCTCTATATTTACCATGTGTGTTTAGAATTAATAAGAAGAAAGAAAGAAAGAATGGGATAAGAAGAGACAAATTTAAAAAAGAGACAAGTAATAATGAAGAGAAAAGACAAAATTGGCGGGTGTTCGTTGTCAAAAAGAATGCATGCGTGTGGGGGAAGCTGGTCCAATGTTCCCCACCGGAAAAGTGGTTATCTCCGTCTAACCACTAACTTTGTATTTACACCAATCTTATATTTTCCGTTTACTTTCATCATATCTCGTCAAACTAAATATCCTAAAGACCATAACAAACAAAAAAAATATATATATATAGACATCCTAAAGACTTAAATCGTAAAAATTGGACCAAAAGTTTTGTTAATGTTTCAAGATCTAAGATTCGATTCCTAAAAAATGTAAATTATATAAATTAATCGAGGCAAGTTTACCAGAGATTTTTAACAAGATGTAAGTAGAATTGTTCATCGTGGTTTCATATATCAAAAAACTAACAAAATGCAAATTGAGCCGTTCGTCATGATTTCATGTATTAAAAATAAAGTTATCCAATTGTAAATGTACTACATGTGAAACTGTCGATTGTGAATTTTTATAGAACGGATAGATTCACCATTATGGAATCGTCATTAGAGTTGTTCGTCATATTTTCAGGTTTAGATTTCTTCGTTATGAATGATAAAATCGTTTTTTGTAATATATAGCATATTAAAAAATATTTTTAAAATGATATAATTAAGAAATGAAAAAAAAAAACTAGAGAATCATATTAGCTTTCATAAATATACTCAAAAAAATTCATTCTTCCAGAAAAATCATCATTCTTTAATTAATAAAATTAAATCACATAAGATCTTTTAATTTGAAAACAAAAAAAAATTGGTTGAAAAAAATAAAAATAAAAATAGATTTCTAATCATTTTGTTTTGCATAGTTTATGTTGTTTTTTATTGTGAGTTTAAAACTAGTAGAATACAAAATGGCGTACTCGGTTTGAATAGAAACAGAATCGGAAAAACTTGAACAAACTAGAAATAGAAATGAGACGAGAAGGTTTTCATGAGTGGAGTATACTAGGTAGGGCTATTCCTAAATCTTCGTAGGATTCAGAATCCACTATCAATAAGTTGATGCCAAAAGAATACACAAACAAGAACCTAAACTTGGCAAAACCCTTCAAACATCCGAGAATGAACCTTCTCTATGTGTTTCTCAAATTATTTTTTTCTCTCTATTTTCCCGTTCTTTAAACTCTCATCCTTTAAACCCCCAAAAAACTATTAAATAACCACATAAAATCTTCTATTGTGCGCATTATTTTAGATTGTTTCTATTCAGTTCTTGGTTTTCTTTACTTTGCTTTGAGCATGAACTTGTTTTCACAAAAGTGCTTATCTGGTATGAGTAAGGATCGCCTTTTTCTCTAAAATTGGATTGTAAATATGTAATATAAAATGGTCAAAATGAACCACAAGAATATAAAATGAAAATTTTGTAACTAGGGAAAGGAAGTGAAAATTTCCAAAAATACACCTTGTTTTGAGTCTTTAGATCTAGCAGTAAAAATAGCAAGACTTAGATGGGTAGGTCTTGTACGGATTTGACATAAAGTAATTCCATTCGTTGTCATATAATTCTATGAAAAAATAGAATTTTGTGTAATTGTCTTAGTTTATATTATTTACAAGATAGAATTTCAATATCTAGACAACTTATTTTAGTTAGTGAATGCGTAAGTTAAGAGTTTCGATCGAGTAATTAATTCTATATATAGTAGAATTTTATTTTACTACCCAAATATTATTCAATACGCAATATCTAGATATAACTTCCACACATTCACTAACTAAAATAACACTTGCGTATTGAAAAATAGTTGGGTACTAAATAATATTGTACCATATATAGAATTAATTAATCGATCTAAACTCTTAACTTATACAATCTTTATATTTCATAAATTTATTCCAAAACAAAAAAATACTAATTCCTCTTTTGTTTTTATTTGTCAACAAATTACAAATTCTTTTGTTTTTATCCGTAAATACAAACTCTGTAAAAGTAGAGGGTTGGTGATCAAAAGTAAAAGAAACATGGACGAGTACTCGTGTGAGGTGTTACCATCGAGCAATCAAGTAATTTCTTACTTTAATTCCAGTTTTTTTTTGACAAATGACAACAAAACACACACAAGTATATGTGTATATATAGATACGTGTGTGCATGGGCCTCCTTTATATGAGTGACCAAATTGTCTTGGATTTGAGCTACAAAATCTTCTCATTTGATTCTCTCTTTCTCTTTCTTTGTCTCTCTCTCTCATTCTCTGATCTCTCAGATGAAGGGAACTCTAAGATACTTAGCAGGAATTGCAGGGCCAAATGGGTTTGGTTCAAGATCTACAGCTGAACAAGTTACACAACATTGCTTTTTTCCTTGTTCACATCTCACTGCCATAATCACTGGTTTGTTACCATTTCACTTATATTATCACTTACTATTTGGATATTTAAAATAGATTTATACACTTTTTTAATATATTTTTGTGGAATAGATATTCGTTTGTTCTTCCTTACGCAAGAGAGGGTTAAAAGGTTCTCTAAAACCAAAAGAATGGTTTATAAAAACCGAATAGTTGCAAAACCGAAACACATCGTAGATAATTTCCCAAAATTCGTTACTCACCTCCAAATGCAATAATGAACTCCTCAAGTTTAATGTTTTGAAGATTGATTTATAAACAAACAAAAAGAAGATAATTTTCCAAATCATATATTCGTTATAACATCTTTAACAATACTATTGGGAAAGAAACTTTGCAGGCCAAAACACGATATGTTTATGTATATTAAAATTATTATTATATAAGATATGTGTTTTGTGTATGCTGGCGACAATATATGGTTTTTGTCTTCATTGAAATTTGAAACATTAGGTATGGTTGGTTACAGCATATTTCCATATACAATTGATTTGCCTTTTGACTTTAATCTTTGAAACATGTCTCATCGTTGCAAAACATTACTTTATTTTAATTTTCTTTTAGCGATCAGCCTGCCCGAAACGTACTTTATGCCATCTTTATGTTCCCTAATTTGTCGGTTGAAACTTTATACGATGAGAGTCAATGAACAAGTTAATTTTAAAGTGCTCTCTCTTTTCTCTTTTCTTTTTTATTTTTGTTGCAAAAAACAAACAAGAAGGCTACTTTTAAAGACATGAATATTGTAGATAACTAATTCCACCACAAAATTATAGTTAAGTAATTCGGTTAAAGAGCGATGAATTATGTTATACCGAATTTGAATTTGAGTATGGTATTATTATTGGAGAAAATACTCTATTTCTTTATATGAAACAAGAAAATACGTATCACTTGTGTGAGATCCACATGTTAGAACTATATTGTAAAATTTGATTCCTAATATTATCTAACAGGAGGAACTTCTGGTATCGGTGCCGAAACGGCGAGAGTCTTAGCAAAGAGAGGGGTGAGAGTAGTGATGGCAGTAAGAGATATGAAGAAAGCAGAAATGGTGAAGGAGAGAATCGTTAGAGAGAACCCAGATGCTGACATTAGATTATTGGAGATTGATCTCAGCTCTCTCTCTTCAGTTACCAGATTCTGCTCTCAGTTTCTTTCCCAAGATCTTCCCCTCAACATTCTCATGTACGTAAGATTCACTCTACTACCTACCTCATGCATTCATGCACTTACCATCTTTTTTATTTTTGCTATTTTTTTTACATAAAGGTTCCGGGCTTTAGGGCCCATAATCTCCTCGGACTAGGAACTAGGTCGTCCCGTATTTTTGTATATATAAATTTTTTTTGTTAATTCGAAGGTTCCGGACCGAGCTCCGACTAATCATCCCAAAATGAATGTAGCCGTCGAGTAGTTTTTTTTTGTATTGTGCACATATATATATATATATACACACAAAGAAGCTTTAACAATCTAAGCTTCTAAGTTCTAACGGGAAAAAATGAAATTTACAGAAACAATGCAGGGGTTTTCTCTCCAAATCTTGAATTCTCCGAAGACAAGATTGAGCTGACATTTGCTACAAATTTCTTGGGTAATTTTGTGTAATTAGTGGACACATGACTATGTTTATATATACTATGTGGAATGAAGAGAATTAATAATGGGAAGTATAACTTTTTCAGGACATTACTTATTAACGGAGATGCTAATAGAGAAAATGATAGATACGGCCAAGAAGAGTGGAATTGAAGGACGAATCATTAACCTTTCCTCTGTGATTCACAGTTGGGTCAAGCCTGATTCTTTCTCCTTCTCTAAATTACTCCATCCCATTAAGTAATTCACATTCCTATTCCATTATTTTTTATAATTAAAACCATATAAAAATATATTTAACATTAGGTTTTTGTTGTGTTTAATAATTTGTGTTTGGTAATCGAAGCTATGACGGGACAAAGGCATATGCTCAGTCAAAGTTGGCCACAATTTTACATGCCAAAGCGTTGAGCAGGCAACTAAAGGTACATTTCAAAATTACAAATTAATTATTTTTTATATTTTTCGTCAACGGTTTTTAAAATTAAAGATATGGAAATCTAATCTAGAGATGTAGTGTTTACATAAACAACTTCAGACAGATTTTTAGCAAAAAAAAAAAAATTCAGACAGATTAATTTTATTATTATTTAAAGTACGAGAAATAAAAAATTGAAATAAATAGAAGACGATTTCTTTTATTATTATTTTTAACTTTTTCAAATAAATAATCATAATTTGAAATATTGGCAACTAAACATGTTTCCAGGACAGAAATGCAAACGTAACAATAAATGCAGTCCATCCAGGGATTGTTAAAACTGGAATTATCAGAGCACACAAGGGACTTTTGACAGGTAAAATAAACTTTTTTCATACATATATATATATAGAAATGCAAAAGGAATCTAATAAGTAAAAAACAATAAGGTAAAATTAAGCTGATGTGGTTTGATGCAGATTCTCTGTTTTTGATAGCTTCGAAGCTGCTAAAATCGATAAACCAGGTAGGTCTCTATATACATGCTTTCTTTTTTATTTAAATTGTACAGTTATGGCCCAACAAGTTCATCTAATACTAAAATTTCTATTTTTCCTTTTGCATCCCAAACTATAGTGTTGTCATCATCATCAATATTCATGCATAGACTCATAAATAAATAAATAGAACTACAAATAAAAGCAAATCTAGCAACTATAATAAGAACTAACCATAATAACGTGCACTTTTCTAATAAATTTTATAATATATTAACTTTCTTGAATTTTTGTTATGGTGTTAGGGAGCAGCCACAACATGTTATGTGGCATTGAGAAACGAAATCAAAGGGTTTAGTGGAAAGTATTTTGCAGACTGCAATGAGACAAATTGCTCAGATTTGGCTAATGATGAGTATGTGGCTCTCAAGTTATGCACTCACAGTCGTGCCTTAATCTATGATTATTTGCATCAATCTCATATAGATTCCCTTCCTAATTTATGTCTTCTATGAATCTTTTTTTTTTTGTTTTATCAATGTTAAGTAACTTCTATGAATCTGTTTAGTAAATATTATTTTTTGTTTAAATACCATCCATCATGTTATTTATGTAAAGCAATTTTATATAACAAGACCGATCTCATCACGTGTTGTTGTTGCCAAAATAACGATACATTTACAAAAATAGTGAATTCTAGTAAAGTCTAATTGTTTAGTCAACTATTTACGATATATTTTTTGCATATGCTGTAACTGCGAGTTAAGGATTGTTGTGACTTGTGAGGAAGTTAACTAGGAAAATCGAGTCTATAAGAACCAAGGAAAGTGTGGTGTATTTGCTGGTTTTTTTTTCTTTTTGTTAAAAGTATTTTCTTGTTGATGTCTTGTACATTTATTTACGGTTTATTAAGTTGCAAAATTCTGGTCTACAAAATTTTAATTGTTTCTCTATTTCCAATTTATATACACAATCCAACTCTTAAATTTACTTATCAAAAAATTTCATATTGACAGCACTAAAATTTTCTCAACGAATCTTCATATTTGAAAGCCCAATAACAAATCTTTATCCACCATAATTATTTTACTGATTATTTTGCGTATTCGATGTAAGTTTTATTTTCCCAGAATGTATCCTAATTTTCTACTTACAACTGTCTTTAAATGTTTTTGACTCCCTTTATGGTTGCACTTATCATCGTAAAATGTTAGTCTCAGTAATTGACAAATAAGTGCGTCGATTAGCGATTACTTCCGGCAGTCGCATATAGGTCTCATTGTCTTTGCGACTATTTTAAGACTCAACAGGTAATGGCAAAGTTGATGTTTTCTTTTAGTTAAACACGCTCTTTATCATAGTTGTCTTAAACTCAAAAAAATTTAAGTTTCAAGTCCATCTCCTCGATGTTTTTTCTCCGTTTGTTGAGCTTTTCTTGCATCTTGAGATACTTGTCTTCGTAAGGGGTAGAAGGAATAATGGGAGTCAAGTCAACATCATCCGAAATTGAACCGTAACCAAACTTAGACCGTTCATAACATGAACTTCCTAAATGAAATGAAGTGTTTTACCTCTTGGTAAATGGCATCAATTTGAACTGGAACATCAACTTGGTTTTGGTATGACAATTGGTCCGATGTTGGTGAGTTTATGAATCTAGTGAGAGCTCGAAGTGTGATTGATCTAGGAATTCCAGCTAATGCAATGGTATCTTCGGTATAAGAAAAGGCATCTAAACAGAACCATAGTTATAAAAAACCCTAGCCGCTCCCAGACACGATTTTCGAGGTAGACAGCTTTGTTCAGATTTCCGGCGCCGGCGAGGCTTGTGCTCGTCAGCATCGTCCTTTTGCTTGCTCGCTTTCGTCCTTCTGGCTCTCGTGTGCTCCCGGGTTTCTGCTGACTTTTTCTCTTCTTTCCGGCGCTGCTACTCGCAAACGCCGAGATCCTTCGCTGGCTCAACCAGTGAACCATCGTCATCTTCCCATCTTCCCCTCTCGTCACCGGTACCTCTGATATTACTTATTTTTGGGTGCGAGAGAACGCTACCGTCATGCTCCCATCAAAGGTGCTCTTAATCTTCCTCCAGCCACCGTGGACGGCAGGTTACCTATCTGATGAAGATCTAGCTGGTCCCGCCATAAGAGAGAGAATGGTAGATCTGAATCGCTCCTCTTAGAATCCTTTCAGATCTGAACTTTATAGCACTGGTTTTCATTCTGGATTTCGTCGAGCAGAGAGTCGTAGTGTGGCTACTCTTCCCTTGGTGAGTCGTCGATGGCTCAGCCCTCCGTTCTATGCCGCAGATCTTGCTCCGGCGATGTCTCCGATGAGCTCAAACGGAGATGGGTGTTTGGGCCTGCTCTTTCATTGTCCCCTGTTGGGTCTAGCTTGGCCCATCAAAGCCCATTTTTTAGAAGCCTAAATTGGAAAAGCCCGCTCTAAGTTTTTAGGGTTTTGGCCCAATATCCGGTTATCTCCTCTGTTTGAGATCGACGATCGTTCAAGACTGAAGACAGGATCAAACAGTGCTCTGGTTATGCTGCAGCTCCGACAGACTCGAGGCGTCCGGTACGGCGTCTCCTACTCTAGGATAGCTCCTGCGTTTATTGGGGTAACTGTTAGGTCCTTCTCAATCACCTTTTTGGCCCTTTCAATGTTGAAAAGTCGAGTTCATCTTAAGGCCGCTCTGTTCAGTCCCTTAGTTTTCTCCATTAGTGAGAAAATTTTTCAATTTTCCTCCTGCCAGGGCCAGGAGAGATCATTTGTCATCTCCTCTTCTTTGGAAGAGAGAACCTTTCCATCACTTCCTCTCTTTGTGAGAGATGGTTCTTCCTTGGTATCACTACCGGAAAACGTGGATACTTCCTTACCGTTTTGTTATCTTGCGTAGCGGTCTATCCGGACCAGAATATACAACCGGGATTATTTCGACGAAATCCGGAGGTAGAAGTCCATTTTCAACGTCACGATGTACAGTGACTAACCCCTTTTCTTCCGGCTTGGCTGTGAAGTTTCATTTGACGCATTTGAGCATTGTATCATTTTCGCTGTCATCATATCTAGCTGTTTCGATTTCCTATGTTGTTATCATGTTTCGTAATTTGCAAAGAGGATGGACAATTCCCTCTATTTGTATCTTGGAAGTTTAAGTGAATGAATCAAAAGTTTAACCAAAAAAAAAAAGCAATGGTATCTTCGGTTTTAGATACTCATAGACGCAGAAAACATCGGGTGGATCTGCTTAATTAATCAAACTGAAGAGTTTATTCATGAAACGCGTGGTCAGCGAATATTTGAAGAAGCGGAGAGATCGCTATGGCGATCGAAAACTGGGATGTTTAAGGTGAATTACATGGCAACTCCCGTATATGGAAGGAACAAAATAGCCAAAGACATGGAGAAAGGAGCATTTCAACTCACCGTATGGTCATGATGATTGACAAAATAGTTCAAAATAGAATAAACACAATTCGGGATAAAGACTGATAGTGTTGGTTTTTAGCTTATTTAACCACATATTTTAGAATAAACACAATTCGAAATCCGGTGGAAAGCCCGAACATGTGGATTTTAACCACTTGACGAAAGGCATTTCCACGTAAAATTATAATTTATCATGGAGCTCTAATTAGCATATAACACTCTAATTTATCACATGAAGCTCGAATTAGCATATACCGATCTAACAAATATAAATGTCATGAAGATTAATAACAAATTAAATTAAAATTATGTGGAATAGTATGTACAAAATATTTATTATATATAAAACAACAAATACAAAATTATGTAGGATAGAATATACCAACATATATATTATTCTACAAAATCATCAACTCGAAAAAATGAAGAAATATATATGTTATTAGAATTTTGTAAGATTTTTTTAACATAATAAAAGTTTACAACATTGTTTCAAAAAATGTTACCCCGCACATGCATAGTCTAGGTAAAAACCTAGTAATCAATTATAACATTTGTTTTCTGTCGTTATGTGATGATATAAAATACTTTTCAGAATTTGTTTGTTTGTTTTTTTTAATATTTGCGATGACACTATATATAGTTTGTGAATTAGGGTGGGTCTGAAGATAGGAATAAGAGGTACTGTTTAATTTGGAAAAATAGAAAAAAAAATAAAAATAAAAACGAGATTAAGAAAGTTCAGACTCAGTCCGATTTCAATCATACTTGACCAACTATGAGTATATTTAATAACAAACATAAAATATTTTTCTATAGATTTTAAAAGTGAGTATAGAATTTGCCTTGAAATCTTCTGATTATCAAAAAGAAAGTTTGGACTAATCAGGCCTCACCTATATTAGTTTCCAACAAACTAATAGCTAGTACTTGTTTGAATCGTGTTACACAATGAAGAAAAAAACTAAATATCTTTAGATAGTCTTTGTAAACAATTCTTTCTTTTTTTTGAGAAAGAATTTGTAAATAGTTCTTACAGATTTTCTTTAAAATATATATTTTGCGATGTGTTTAACGAAAATGAAAAGAGCAACGACCGGTTAAACGGAAAATCATTACAACACGACCAAAGCACTTGTTTACAGAATATAAATAGATTGTAAAAAAAAAAGAAAAAAAGATGCAGACGTTATCTTAGCAAAACACGAATCCTTAGATATAGAAAGTATATAAGGTCAACTTGGGATAAATTGATAAGTATAACTTGCAATAAAATAATACTATATATATTGTTAGAAGAAAAGAAAAAAAAATTCTACAAGTGCGTTTCAGTATTTTAGCCAGTGGGTTAAAAGATAAAGCTGGCTCGGCTTTTTTTTTTTTTAAATATTTTTGTTTTTTTGTTAAATGGTTTTCATTGCATAAAATAAATGGATAGTGGAGTTTCTCTGAGCCAAAAATACAAAACCGTGAACAAGAATCAATGACTAAGAGCCATGAACCAAAGCCAAACAAATCAAGGAGTGTTTAAGAGGATAACCGGTGCAGCAGGTGGAAACTGGTTTTCGAACCACAATTGCAAAATATTTTCTAAAACATATTTGGACCGTATCGTCCCAATTTTATCGGATGTCTCCGAAGGGATTGAGCTGGCTCGGCTCGGCTTGTTAGCTGCTTCTTGGAAAAAGAGGTTACGTAAATTTCTACGAAGAGAGCAATAGTTGACCTGAGAGTAGTATTTAAAGAAAGCACTCATGGGATGAATGAGAACATAAAATTTCTCTCTTGAGGAAGATAACCAAATTCAAAAGTTTTTTTTATCCATTGGAAACTAATTGATGGCTTTACCAATGTACGGAAGAATTGACTTGACCAATTGGTATCTTCATGCAAAAGAGAATCCATCTTTTCTGGAGGAAACAAACGAGAGCTTCGAGGGAACGTCACCTAGCCACGAAACTAGGGTACGAGGAGCTCGTGAAGGAGATAATCAAGGATCACCCTTCCCTAGTCAGTTCCACTAACTCTAAAGGTGACACTCCTCTCCATCTGGCTGCGAGATTGCGCGGTCAACGCCCTTGCAAATCAATGCCGGTGAGATAGAAAGCTTAGAGGAGATAGTGCAGAATGATCTAATACTTGCAGCAATGGTGAATAAGGATGGTTTGATGCCTTTGCATTGCGCGGCAATGAATGGCTCGGTCGAAACCCTGAGTGCGTTTTTGAACAAGGCTCCCTCGTCTTTCGACTCGGTGACGCTACAAAAGGGCGAAACAGTCTTCCATCTAGCAGCAAGACACAGGAAGAAGGAAGCCTTCGTTTTCATGGCACAGAGTTCCAACCTAAGCGGACTTCTCCACAAGCTGGATGGAGAGGGCAATACTGTACTTCACGCTGCTGCTTCTGTCGGCTTTCTCTCCGTGAGTTTTCTCTTTCTCTTTTATTTTCACTATCTTTTCGTGGTCAACAAACTTTTTGTGTTGCTCCTCTGATCGTTAGATTATGGAAAACTTGAATTGAGATTCTCTTGATAAAAATTTTAAAACTCTGTGAAAGTGTTTTTAGGTTAAATTTCATATTTGCGATATTTCCCGGAGTTCGAATCCACTTCCCATTAAGAAAATAGTTTTTTAAAACTCTAGCAATAATTTTTTTTTTTTTCGTCTCACTCATACTCTCTTTCGTTACTTTTTAGTTTTTAGTTTTTAGTTTTTGTTAATTTACAGCATCAATATTATTATATAAACTATTAAAAAAAAATTCATCTCTTATCACTACGTACATTAATTTTTTTTTTCGTCAACTAAATATTTTATAGTTTATACCCACTCTTTTTTTGTGAATATATACATTTTACAATTTATTTTTGTTTCATTCAAGTAGTAGTTTTTTTTGTCAACCATTCAAATAGTAGTTAAACAAAAACAAATTAATGCTTTGTAATTTTCTATGAAAATGTATAAAATATTTCTAAATATATTTCTTATATACTTATTATCATTTAGTTATAATTTTGCAATTTCACGAATAATAAATTATGTAAAAAGGACAGCATTATTTTTTAAATAATTATACGAAAACATCATTAATATGAAATGGAATAACATTACACAAATGGGATCATAAAATCATGATGGTAACCAAGGCATCGAAACTTTCAATCGAAATTATCTCACAAATATCTGTATATATTATTGACTAAATGAATTTATGATGATATTTTCATGACGAGAGAATTTAAAAGACACCACTTTGCATCTGGCCTTATGTCTGCAATGTTTGATTCCTCTGAATTTTATTAATACATTCTATTTGGACATTCTACAGCTGGTACTTTACATAGTTCATGAGATAAAAATGGAAGTCACCACCAAGAACAATAAAGGTTTTAAAGCGGTTGACCTTCTCATCGAAGATGATGAAGATTTCAAAGAGCTATCTATGATTCTTGGGCGTGATTCAGAAATACTTGAGTTCCCTTCTAGTCCGAGAGATGTTCATACGCCTGAAACAAAAACGGAGGTGGAAAATTCCGAAATCCACCATGAGCAAGGACTTCATGAAATAAAAATAGAAGCCACCACCGAAGACAATAAGGGTTTTGAAGGGAAAAAATCAGAAATAATTGAAACCCCTTTAGTTCGGGAAGATTTTATTACACCTGAAACAGAATCCGAGCAGTATTCCCAAAGACTTGGACGCCAAGAGAGTCGCAGAAAGGAAAATGAGATGCAGTCAGAGGCTTTGCAAAACGCGAGGAATACAATTTCGGTTGTCGCGGTCTTGATTGCATCGGTTGCTTTCACATGCGGTATGAACCCTCCTGGTGGAGTCTATCAGGAAGGAGCCTCCATAGGGAAAGCAACCGCGGGGAGAACGGTGGCTTTCAAGGTCTTCTCGTTAAGCAATAGCGTCGCGTTGTTTACATCTGTACGCATCGTCATTCTTATGCTCAGCATTATACCCTTCAGGACGACAACACTCAAGAAATTCTTGGTTATTACACATAAGATGATTTGGGTGGCTGTGATAGCCATGACAAGTGCTTATGTCGCTGCCGCATGGGTCACTCTACCACATTCTAGAGGAAACAAATGGGTACTCAACGCCACTCTGGTTATTGCTTGTGTCATGCTAGGAAGGTATGTTTATTTTTCTATGGTTTAAGCTTGCCAGCCACATGAGAAGGAAGCACAGGTTGAGAGGACTAATTAAAACTTTCAGGCAAAGAACCCTAGACAAGGGAGCCGCTTTCAGGGAGGGATATTACAGCATGTGAAGATATTTATATATGTGTATTTTCCTGTTTGATGAAGCGCATTATTTTCTTTTGTCGAGCAAGTTGTTGTACATGTACATGTTCGACAAGTTATTGCTTTGTTTGAAATTTGGTTTTCTCTCTTTTTTTTTTTTTTCTTTTATAATAATTGTGAATCCCAATTGGGATAAGGTTTTTGGAAGTTTTTATCATTCAGTCTTTGTTTTTGCAAAGTCAATATAACTTAAAAAGTAAACTCTACTTTCAAAACAAGGCAGTTTTATACGGAATTTCCGATATTTTAACAATCTGTTGGAAATCTGTTAGGAATTTCCGATGGTGCAGAATTCGTCGAAAATGTCCAATAGATTTCCGACTATGCATCTTCAGAATCTAAACATGTGGGAAAGGTGTAATTTTCACACAAATAATAATAATAATTTGAAATATTGACAACTAAACATGTTTACAGGACAGAAATGCAAACGTTACAAACACAGTCCATCCAGGGATTGTTAAAACTGGAATTATCAGACCACTCAAGGGCCTTTTGACAGGTGATATTACATTTGTTTCATGAATATATATACAAGTGCAAAAGGAATCTAATTAATAAGTAAAAAACAATAAAGTAAAATAAAGTTATGATGTGGTTTGATGCAGATTCTCTGTTTTTAATAGTTTCAAAGCTGCTAAAATCTATAAACCATGTACCTATCTATATATATGCTTTCTTTTTTTATCTAAATTGTTCAGCCCAACAAGTTCATCTTCTTTTTCTGACACTAAAATTCATTATTCTTTTTTGTTTGTTTGCATTCCAAATTAAAGTGTTGTCATCATTGTCAATATTCATGCATAGACTCATAAATAAATACATGGCACTACAAATGAAATCATATCTAGCAAATATAATATAAATTAAGAACTAACCGTAACGTACACTTTTTGAATAAATTTTATAATATATTAACTTTCTTGAAATTTTGTTATGGGGTTAGGGCGCAGCCACAACATGTTATGTGACATTGAGCAACGAAACCAAAAGGTTGAGCGGAGAATATTTTGCAGACTGCAATGAGACAAATTGCTCAGATTTAGCTAATGATGAGTATGTGGCTCTCAAGTTATGCACTCACAGTCGTGCCTGGTGCCTTAATCCATGATTATTTGCATCAAGATCAAATAGATTCCCTTCCTAATTTATTTCTTCTGTGAATCTTTTCAGTAAATATTATTTTTTGTTTAAATACCATCCATCATGTTATTTCTGTAAAGCAGTGTTTTGTAACAAGACCGATCTCATCATGTGTAGTTGTTGCCGAGATAACGATACATTAACAAAATAGTGAATTCTAGTAAAGTCTAATTATTTAGTCAACTATTAACGATATATTTCTTGCATATGCTTTAACTGCAAGTTAAGGATTGTTGTGACTTGTGAAGAAGTTAACTAGGAAAATCGAATTTATAAGAACCAAGGAAAATGTGGCGTATTAGCTGGTTTTTTTTGTTCCTTTTGTTAAAAGTATTTTCTTGTTGATGTCTTATACATTTGTTTACGGTTTATTAAGTTGCAAAATTCTGATCTACAAAAAAGTTTTTTTGTTTCTCTATTTCCATTTTGTATACACAATCCAACTCTTAAGTTTACTCTATAAAAAAATTTCATATTGACAGCAATAAAATTTTCTCAACGAATCTTCATATTTGAAAGCCCAATAACAAATCTTTATCCACCATAATTATTTCACTGATTATTTTTTGTATTCGATGGAAGTTTTACTTTCCCAGAATGTATCCTAATTTTCTACTTACAACTGTCTTTAAATATTTTCGACTCCCATTATGGTCGCATTTATCATCGTAAAATGTTAGTTTAAGTAATCGACAAATAAGCGCGTCGATTACCGATAGAAAGAACAACGGGAGTCAAGTCAACATTATCCGAAATTGAACCGTAACCAAAACTTCGACCGTTCATAACTTGAACTTTCTAAATGAAATGAAGTGTTTTACCTCTTGGTAAATGACATCAATTTAAAGTGGAACATCAACTTGGTTTTGGTTTTATAATTGGTCCGATGTTGGTGAGTTTATGAATCTTGTGGGAGCTCGAGGTGTGATCGATCTAGGAATTCCAGCTAATGCAATGGTATCTTCGGTTTTAGATACTCATAGATGCAGAAGACATCGTTTGGATCTGCTTAATCAAATTGAAGAGGTTATTCATGAAACGCGTGGTCACCGTATATTTGGAGAAGCGGACAGATTGCTATGGCGATCGAAAACTGGGACGTTTAAGGTAAAGTTTTCATCGCAAGATACATGGCAACAAATCAGATCGAGTTCCTCTACGGTGCAATGGTCTAAAGGAATTTGGTTTAATGCGCACAACCAAATTTTCTTTTATTTCGTGGTTAGCTATATATCAACAATTGACTAACTACGGGAGATCGTATGCGACTATGGAATCCATGAATAGCGGATGAGTGTATTCTTTGTGCGAATCAAGCTGAAATGCGAAGCCACTTATTCTTTAAATGCGAGTACTCACAAGAGATTTGGACAAACCTTGTAAAAGGTATTCTCCGGCAGCACTTTGTTTCGGATTGGTTCTCTGTTCTGTCTATAATTTCAGATCCTCCTGTACCACCTATCGAAACTTTTTTTCTTGAGGTATGTGTTTCAAACACTAATCTCCCACATATGGAAGGAACATAATAGCCAAATACATAGAGAAAGGATCATTTCAACTCATCGTACGGTCATGATGATTGACAAAACAGTTTGAAATAGAATAAACACAATTCGAGCTAAAGATCCTTGCTACGAGAACACTCATCTCATGGTTTACGACTCATAACTAGGATAAACAAGAGCTTATCGGTTTTATTTTCAAATTTTTTTGAAACTTTGAAACACATGATGTACAAACAGTCTTTTTAGGTTTAACTATAATTTAACATTCAATTCTAAAAAAAATGGCATCAATTGCATAGATAGACATAAATGTTCTCATCCAAAAAAAACCAATTCGTTGGCTGTAAGAGATCTTGAACAAAGGTTGCGGAAGAAAGCACATATCCCTACTTTTTTTTGATATATATCTTATAATTCAAATTTTATATACATTTACATATATAAGATGAGGTAATCTATTTACATGTATATAGTGAATATTTTTCGGTAAGAGTTTTGCAAATGTGAAAGGAAGCAAACACTGTTTAAAGACCATAAAATTATGACTCCACATCTCATATAACCTTCCACTATGGTCGTCTATGAAATGAAAGAGATTAGAAGAATATCCGTCAGGGAACTTACCACTATTGAATTATCCATCGGAAGAACACGTTTTTTTTTTTTTTTGCATTTTCATCTAATATAAAGATCGAAAATATCTAGGAGGTCCAATATGAACTTCAAATTTTCCTTTGCCTTCCCTTGCATATTCAAGATTGTGTTTATGATATTCTAAAAAAAAAATTTCTCAATAAACTAGGTGTTCAATATATTTGGACATTCATAGTATATCTAACTTAGTGGAGTTCGATATATTTGGACATTCATAGTATTTTGAATTGAAAAAAAAAAATATTTCAATGTAAACTAGGTGTGTCTGTGGAAAATGTCTAGGGTTTGTATATCGTGTTTCCTAAGGTAAATAATGATCTGAAAGTACATGACAAGGATCTAGTGAACGAGAAATATATGACTTTATATGTTATCAGACTCTAGCATAAATTATTTAACTATTTCCAATAAACGAATTTTCTTTGATATAGAACATTTTTGCTTTATACCTTCTTTTTAAAGTAACTTTTGAAAACTTCTTAGATGACAATTCATCTAAAGTATTTTTAATTGTTTTATGTTGTGCACTAATAATATATAACTCTAATCAAACATTCTCTTTCATATTTAGAACAAAAACCTTAAGAAATGTTACCATGAATTTCACAGGTCGTTATAGCTTTCGAAAAACTTTCTGACTCATTTGCCTTTGAAAATTACCTACAAGACTTCCCTAGATCGAACTACATTAATTGCTTAGATTTTATTTTGGATTGACCCATTTTCTTGCAAAGACGCATAACAATCTTAGAACCCTAATAAGCATGTCGTGATTAGAAATAAATTATGATTGCATTTTAGCTATGTTGTTTCATGTGCTTTCTAACACCAATTCAGAGGTGCTAGAGGCTACTTGATCTAATGTCATCCTTTGTTATTTCAAATCATATCATGTTATATAATGGGTCATTTCTATTTTGTGTTAACCATCAAAATATGAACAAGATTTTATTTCATTAATTTAACCAATATTATATTATTAAAAGCGGTTGGTGTTTGATTGCTATTTGAAACTAATAAAACATAAACTGTTATTTCTCTAGCCATTTCATCTTTGTTAGAGTTTATCACTCAAAATAAAGTTTTCTTTCTCTTATAATAATATGAAAACTATTTTATAATTAAAGTTGCAAAAATGTTTTACAAAATAAATTCAACTAGATAGCTAATTACGTTTTTAGATAAATTTCGTAGATGCTTAATCCTAATTACGTTTAGCAACATCAACTAATGCATTTTTTTGGAATGATATTTTTGTTCTTTAACACATTGTTTGGTACCTAATCAGTGAATAAAAATATGTGGGTATTTGTTTGACAAGTCTAGATCCATTAAATGCTTCTCTTAGAATAATTAAGTAATCAGCTTTTTGTATATATGCGTAACTACTTTCTCTCTGACCTCTCTCTAAAACTTGCAGACACCGTTTCAAATTACAGTTTTCTTTCGGCCGACGACCGGCGTTATCGTCATCGTCGTGCCTCCTTTTGTATATAGTTTGTGTTAGTTTTAGATTCTGTTCTCGTCAAGATCAAATGGTTGGGGAGATATCGAGTGATTACTATGGTGTTGAAACTGTGAATTCACAAGGAAATTGGGATATAATGGTGATTTTGGGCGTGATTGTTTATGGGTATATTGATGCATGGTGAGATCTTCAATGGATATTGATGCATGGTGGGATCTTGAATTGACAGTGGATATTGATGCATGGTGGGATCTTCAATGTATTATCTCCAACCGAAGATCTTCAGGCTTAATTTTCCGTCGACAATGGCTTTGTGGTGTTGGCTGGTGTTATTCCTACTTCTTTGATATCCCTAGATTTGTGAAATTCCGACCCATATCTATCAAAATTCTCTCTTTATGGCGCTATGTTTCACCGGGTTTGATGGATGGATCTGGAATGTTTGGTTTCAATTCCTCTTCCCGAGGTTTCCTTCCTCCGACTACAAAATCGACAAAGTTATTTTGTAGATTTTTTGGTTGGATTGCTTTCCCTTTCAAGGGTGATTGTATTACAATCCGTCGTATTTGGAAACCGGGGATCTCAGTTGTGATCAAACATATACATGAAGATGAAGTGGAGAAACCAGCACCGACTTCTCGACTTATAATGATTAACATGATAAGTTTTGTTCTTTATTGGGATCGATCCAGAAGAAAATCAAAGTCCCTATTTTGTCAAAAGATTATGATACCAAATGATTGGAATCATATCATCAAATGTTCGGAGCTACTACCGAAAGCATTGGCTTTTGTAATGCGATGTGCAATTTGGAGTTTCTACAAAGATAAGATAGCCACGCACAATGTTCGCATAAGAAGTTTGATTACGGAAGAGGAAAATAACGGATTTAGTAATCCGTTAGCGAATAAGGCTTTAAAGAAAGCATCGTCAAATTCACTTCTTAGTTTCCATCGTCTTCAGTATATGGCGCATATTTCTGCTTATGTAATAATTTGCTTTCGAAGTTTCTGTAATGACTTTGTAAACTTGTTTTGATATCAATAAAATTGTTTAGTCGGGAAAACAAAAAAAAGTAATCAGCTTTCTGTTTGAAACTGCTGATAATGTTTTCCCAAGGTTTATGGCATGTCTTACTTGATGATGAATTTAACATAGTAAATGGATAAACGTGAATTAGATTTGTTGCATCTTATTCTTCTTTTCTAAAGTTAATTATAAAAAATGGCTGAGTTGTTATCCCATTTTAGATATTTTCATATAGAAATTGATTATGTATCTTAGTTGTCTTACATACTGCACCATCAATACTTGTATTGAGCTAGACTCAAATGTTTTTCTCATTCAAAACCTCAAGAAATACTGCAGTTAGAAAGTTAAGATACTCTATGGACTCATACGAATAATGCAATTGAGCTTGTGCATTTAGTGATAGAACTCTTTGCAGCTTCCAAGCTTACATACATTGCTTATGTCTTATTTAGGTTTTAGCTAGTTTACTTGTAGAGATACAAATCATTCTTAGCATCTATTAACATGTTCATTATTTTAAGTGCATCACATAAGTTTTTTAAGTTAAGCTGAAACAAACAGCTCCTAAGTGAGTACATTAACAATTATGAGCATTTTCTTAGAAAATGTTTTATGTTATATTCAACATTACATTTAAAAAAAAAAATCCATATGCTAAGAAATTAAAATTCATTATCGATTCTCTTGTTATCTCTTTAGTGCTCTACTAAAAAAGTATATTATCTATCTGACTATCTATCTTTTCTTAAGGAGCTCATTTCAAATAAATAAGGCGAGTCATTGTTTACAAAGAGCACATTAACAATAGTGAAGTTTTTACTCTATTTTAGTTTAAAAAAAAACAAAATTAAACAAATTAAACACTTCATTCAATAGTCATCAAAATATTATGTAACCTAACTAACTTCATTTCTTCACTTTTATTTCAACAAGGAATCACTCGATCTACATTACGACAAGTACATAGTTATAGAGAAAGACTACAACAAGTGCTACTACAGATTGAAAAATCATGTTTTTTTTCACATAAGATAAGCATCGCTTTACTCAACCAGGCTACTGTCTCTTTTTATATGTCTTTTGTTTGAATTTAGTTTTTGTTTGAAAATTTAACAACAAATTTTTATTCCAATTTACACTATAATGGATTTACTAGCTATTAGGCTTATGAGTAATGCTTTTAATTACTCATATTGGAAGTTACTAATTTTTTTTAATCAATGTTCTTCAAAGACAATCTTATGGAAAATATGTAGAAATATTATTCAAAAATGGAAAAAAGATATTTATGATATAATATTCAATTCAAAAAAAAAATAGTTATATGATATAATAATTATGGGTGTATTTATTTCTAACCACTTAAAAAGATAAAGTTGAATAAAATAAAAATATATAGAAATATTATTCAAAAATGGAAAAAAAGATATTTCATGTTTATATTAATTATTTTCAGCAAAACTCGTAAAACATTAAATGATAGTTTTAGCTGGATACAATGAATATCATAGAAAAATCTAGTGGTCTTTAATTACTAATATTTGTATGGTAGAGATAGATGCAACTTCATCTAACGGTCATAATTTTTCTTGTAAACAACAACACATCATTCAAAAATACCTTTAAATATATGTTTTTTTATCTTTACTCTCTTTTCTACAACTACCAAATATCCAAGAATCATTATATTTTGTTACTTCAACCATTTTTCATTCATATTTTTCTTCTCCACTTTTCCCCTCCTATGTTTCTTCTTTCTCATTCCCTCTCATGCTTCTTGTTTATTTTAAATTATCATTCATTTCTTATCTTCTAAAAGTACGTGCTAATTTGATTTATTTTTATTTTTATTTTATTTTATATATACTCTCTGAATGGTGGCAGAATTGAGTGCATGTAGGATAAAAAGAGCGAATTTTTTTATTAAAATTCAATATATTATTCTACATTGCACCCAATTCTGCGGGCCATGTTCATCACCATTCAGAGGCCAAAGCGTGTTGATCTTTTTAGATGTTATTTTCATGTTCAACTTCTGATTAAATTTTTTTTTTTTTATATCTTCATTTTGTTGATTTTATACTTTTGTTCTTGTTGATGTTATAATTAAGTTAGATATATATATATATATATATATATATATATATATANTTTGTTTTTGTTTATGTTATAATTAAGTTAGATATATATATATATATATATATATATATATATATATATGAGTAATATTTTTAGACTATGAATAAATAGTAAATTTTGCATATTTATTTTTCTTCTATCTCTTTTTCATTTGTAATATCCACTTATATTTGATTAAGAATTTTTATTCTCTCATGAGATATTTTTTTTTCTTTATATTTCGTTCATTATTTAAAAAAAAAAAGTAAAAAAATATTGGCTATTTTATTGATATTGTTGAAAGCTACCATAAAAGAGTTCATATTTTCTTCGTTAAATGATCTTTATTTATTTTATTTTCTGGTAAATTTAATATATAAGAGTAAGTGTGTAGTTATAGGTGAAGCAAGATTTTTTTTATATTCAAAAAGTTATAATATAAAGAAACTTAATATAGAATTTATGTCTTACTTCGCCTATAAATACGTGTATACATATGTGTCATATTTATCATAAAATAAAAATAAATAAATATCGTTAAGGAAGAACAAATGAACTTGTTTATGGTAGCTTCAGCAATATCAAACATTTCTCTCCATTTTCTTAAACAATATTATAATTATACTAATTATCTAATTATCTAATTATATAATTATCTAATTATATATCAGATGTGACCATTAATAACACATAAGCTACATTGACGTAGACTACTATTGGTTATATTGAAGCTTATATTTAATTTTTAATAGATTTTATTTTATTATAAACAGAAAATAACTTGTTGCTTTTTTATATTTGATTTCAGGTGGAGAAAGATAAGAATGAGGCTTGTGACCAAATAACTTTAGTGCCAGATACAACTATAAATGACAATTTAAGATGTGGTTTGATACGGATTATATGTTTTTGATAGCTAAGCTGCTAAAATCTATAAGCTATGTATGTCTCTATATATGCTTTTCTTTTTGTTTAAATTGTACATTCATGGAACAACAAGTTTATCTTATTTTTTTCTGACATTAATATTTTTTTTTTCCTCGTGCATTCCAAATTAAAGTGTTGTCATCATCATCAATATTCATGCAGACTCATAAATAAATAAATGGAACTACAAATGAAAGCATGTTTAGCAAGTATTATATAAGAACTAACCGTAACAACATACACTTTTCTAATAAGTTTTTTTTATAATATATTAACTTTTTTGAATTTTTGTTATGGTGTTAGGGGCAGCCATAACATGTGATGTGACATTAAGTAATGAAACCAAATGATTGAGTAGAAAATATTTTACAGACAAAGAATCATTTGAATATCCTTCATGCCATCGAAAAACAATGGTGTGAATATTTTTTTTTTAAGTTGCATAAAACGACATAAATGTTTTTTTTTTTTGGTTAAATGTTAAAATTTATACCAAAATTACTGTTTACAATCTAAACCCCTTACATACTGGAACCAAAAGCAAAAATATATATTAAGACCCATGACTAAAACAAGAGAAATAAAATTCAAGCAAGGATCGAGATGCACGAGGATCCTTTGAAGAAAAGGAGAGAAAACGTTGACGCATTGTCTTATCGACAGAGAGTTTAATCACAAAAATGTTTTCATCCAAAAGACCAATATATTGGCTGTGAGAGATCATGAACAAAGATCGCAGAAAAAAAACCTATTCCTACATTTTTTAAATATCTTATAAGTCAATTTTTATATAAATTTATAGATATAGTAGAAGATGAGGTAATCTGTTTACATATATAGTGAATATTTGTTTATAAAAATTTTGCAAATGCGGAAGGAAGCAAAATATGCATAAAGACCATAAAATCATGACTGTACATCCCAAATAACTTGCCACTATAATCGTCTATGTAATGAGAGAGATTAGAGGCATACCGATCAGATAACTGACTGCTGTTGATTATCTATTGGAAGAACAAGTTCTTACGTATTTGCATCTAATATGAAAATTTGAAATACGCCATTTATATTATTCATCACATGAAGCTTGGAACGCCCGCATATGTGTAGGATGTCAAATCTCGACTTCAAATTATATTTTCTCTTCTCTTGCATATTCAAGATTGTGTTTATGATATTCTCAAAAACGTTCTTCTGAATATACATGACACCCAAATATATGCCTAAACATATGATTTTTCCAATATCGTAAATCCTAAAAAATATTTTGTTGTGCCAATTATTGTTAACACCATATCCACCTATATGCACATGTCCATGACCGCCTACATCGGTTATCCTATCTTGCAAAGACGCATAACAATCTTAGAACCCTAATAAGTATATCATGACTAAAATTAAGTTAGGATTGCATTTTAGTTATGTTGTTTCATGTGCTTTCTAATACTAACTCAGAGGTGCTTGAAGCAGTTTGATCTAATGTCATCCTTTGTTATTTCAAGTCATATCTTGTTATATTATGGTTCATTTCTACTTTGTGTGTGTGTCATCAAAATAAGAACAATATTTTCTTTTATTTTATTAATTTAATCATTATTATATTATTTAAAAGCAGTTGGTGTTTGATTGCTATTTGAGACTAATAAAACATAAACCGTTATTTCTCTAGGCATTTCATCTTTGGTAGAGTTTATCACACAAAATAAAATTTTCTTTCTCTTAATAAATATGAACACTATTTTATATTTAAAGTTGCAAAAATGTTTAAACAAAAATTCAATTAGATAGCTAATTAAATATTCATTTGCGTAAAAAAACCCAATAACCCTAAAATGATGAGAACTGATTGTTGTTTAATTTCCTACGTAAATTTATTAGTAATGTAGAAGATGAAGTATAGTCATTTTGTTGCAATTTTTTCGTTCTTCTAAGCTAATTTATTTTTCGCTCGTGTATTTTATGTGGCTATGTCTTGATAGGTATGCATCATGAGTTATTATACGTCTACATGTAACTGTATTAGAATATTGTAACATACATGTTTGTCTCTTGTATCATATGGTAAGATAATAATTAGTTATTTTTTTATCGCATATTAGATAAATTTCGTAGATGCTTAATCCTAATTACGTTTAGCAACATCATCTAATGCACTTTTTTGGAATGCTATTTTTGTTAATTAACACACTGTTTGGTACCTAATCAGTGAATAAAAATATGTTGGTATCTGTTTGTCAAGTCTAGATCCATTAAATGCTTCTCTTGGAATAAGTAATCAGCTTTCTGTTTGAAACTGCTGATAATATATTTGATTTGTGGCATGTCTTACTTGATGATGAATTTAACATAGTAAATGGAGAAACAAGTGAATTAGATTCGTTGTATCTTATTCTTCTTTTCTAAAGTCAGTTTTAAAAAATGGCTGAGTTAATATCCCATTTTAGATATTTAGCATTAAATTCTCTATCTTAGTTGTCTTATATGCTTCACCATCAATACTTGTATCGAGCTAGACTCAAATGTTTTTCTCATTCAAAACCTCAAGAAATACTGCAGTTAGAAATACTTTATGGACTCATAAGAATAATGCAATTGAGCTTGTGCATTTTGTGATAGAACTCCTTGCAACTTCGAACCTTATCCACAAGATTTTCCTTGATCAGGTTACAGACATTGCTTACTTCTTATTTAGGTTTTAGCTAGTTTACTAGAATAAATGCTAGTTTACTTGTAGAGACACAAAGTATTTAGCATCTATTAACATGTTCATTATTTTAAATGCATCACATAATTTTTAAGTTAAGCTGAAACAAACAACTCCTAAGTGAACACTAACAATTATGAGCATTTTCTTAGAAACTTTTTTACATTATATTCAACATTACATTTGAAAATAAAAATCTATATGCTAAGAAATCAAAATTCATTATCGATTTCCTTGTTATCTCTTTGGTGCTCTACTAAAAAAGTATATTATCTATATGATTATCCATATTTTCTTAAGGAGCTCACTTCAAATGAATGAAGCGAGTCATTGTTTACAAATAACTACCTAACTAAAAAGTGAAGTTTTTACTCCATTTTAGTTTGAAAAAACAAAATTAAACAAACACTTCATTCAATACTCGTCAAAATGTTATGTAACCTAACAAAATTCATTTCTTCACTTTTATTGCAACAAAGAATCACTCGATATACATTCAGACAAGTCTTGAGGTATAGAGAAAGAACTACAACAAATGCTACAGATTGAAAAATCATGTACGACAACATAGATTATAATAATGTGACACTACATCAAATAATAGTAGCTTTGTTAACATGTAGTGCTACTTTTTTCCACATAAGATGAGCATGGCTTCAACTCAACCACAAGTTTGGCTACTCTCTTTATGTATGCCTTTCGTTTGCATTTTAATTTTTGTCTGAAAATTTAACAATGAATTTTGAATACAATTTACACTATAATTGATTTACTAGCTATGAGGCTTATGATTAATGCTTTTAATTACTTATATTGAAAGCCAGTCAAAATATTTTTATAAATGTTCTTAAAAGAAAATCTTATGGAGTCAAATATTCAATTAAAAAAATATTAATTATATGATTTAATAATTATGGGTGTATTTATTTTTATTTTTGGTAAAATGGGTGTATTTATTTCTAACCACTTAAAAAGATAAAGTTGAATAAAATACAAACATATAGAAAATTATTCAAAATTGGAAGAAAAAGATATTTCATGTTTATGTTGATTATTTTCAGTACAACTCATAAAACATTAATGGATACTGTTAGCTAGATACAATGAATAACATAGAAAAATCTAGTGGTTTTTAATTACCCAAAATTTGGACGGTAGAGATAGATGCAACTTCATCTAACGGTCCAAATTCTTCTTGAAAACAACAACACATCGTTCAGAAATACCTTTAAATAGATGTTTTCTTTCTATTTTCTTTTTTCACAACTACCGAATATCCAAGAGTCATTAAATTTTGCTACTTTAACAATTTTTCATTCATACTTTTTTCTCCTCCTTTCATCTCCTATATTGTTTCTTATTTCTCATTCCCTCTCATGCTTCTCGTTTATTTTAAATTATCACTCATTTCTTGTCTCCTTAAGATACGTGCTAATTTGATTTAGCTTTTTCACTATTTTATTTTATATTTACTCTTCGAATGGTGGCGGAATTGAGTGCGGTGTAGGATAAAAAAAGCGAATTTCTATTGAAATTCAATCTATTATTCTGCAGTGTACCCAATTCTGCAGGCCCTGTCTATCATTATTCAGAATCAAATGCGTGTTGATTTTTTTATATATGATTTTTATGTTCAACTTATGATTTAAAAATGTTTGTTTATTTATATCTTCATTTTGTTCCTGTTGATGTTATAATTAAGTTATATATATATATATATATATATATATATATAGTACTATAAAATAATCGTCTTGTGGCTGAAGCCGTAAAAAGATTAAGGATAAAATTGCTATTTCGTATGTTCTTTTGATAACATAAATGAAATCATATATATGAAAGTAGAATGGGCCTCTCCATCTTTGCGCCACATCAGCATATGAGAGAGCGCCACATGTTCTCACATTATCTATTACAAAAAGTAATTACTTTTAGTTTAACTATTTTCAAAATTATAAAACAGAAATATTTAATAATATAAAGTCATAAAGCATTTAATACTTTTATGACTTTATATTATTAATTTTTTTATTTTATAATTTTAGAATAGCTAAATGAAAAGTAATTGTTTTTGTAATAAATAATGTGAAGACACGTGGTGATCTTTCATATGCTGACGTGGCGCAAAGATGGAGAAACCACTTCTATTTTATATATATAATTTACACATATTTTATATACACAAAATGTGATTTTGAATATATGCTAACAAATAGGACAATCAAGGCTTTTATAGGAACAACTTATTCCTTAAAAGCAAAAAAATTTGGATTTGTTTTAACTGAAATGAAGTTTAATGAAGAACGATGATTATTGGGTTTTTTTTTGTTTAGGTAGAAAATTGTTAATCAGAGCAATGAAGTGTGTGGCATTGGTGTAACATAAGACTCTAGCAAAGCGAAAAGCTGTTTGTGTTAATTTAAGCGAGTATGATTATTTTTCTTTATTATAGCAACATTATTTTGTATTTTCATGGGAAAGAGAGAGAATGTTAGGAGTGATGCGGTTTTGTACCGATTGCAACACAAAAAAATATGGTGGTTTTTTCCATTACGATGGTTTATATTTTGCACAATTGAGAAATTGCGTCTTGAGTTTTTTTGGTTTTTTTTTTTTTTACTTTTGCGAATTTGACTAATTTTCCAAAGCTTAGGATAACAAATAATTATCCTCATTGGTACATGGAACAAGTGAGTATTTTTTTTATCTCTATACTCTGTATTATTTTGTTTTAAATTATATTTAGCTTCTAAAATATTTATATCATACTAGGACATGTTCAAGAAAAAACATCTATAATAGAAGATTGGGATCAGATGAGACCACTTCTCGATCTTTTTTCTAAGCTTTAGTGTCGTGTTTTTATTAGATTTCACTTTGAGATAATGACCATTAATAACACATAAGCTACATTGATGTAGACTTCAACTACTATTGGTTATGTTGAAGCTTTTTTTTTTTTGATAGATTTTATTTCATTATAAACAGAAAATAACTTGTTGTTTTTTTATGTTTGATTTCAGGTGGAGAAAGATAAAAATAAGGCTTGTCGCCAAATTAATTTAGTGCTGGATACAAATATGAATGACAATTTAAGATGTGGTTTGATGCAGATTCTCTGTTTTTCATAGCTTCAAACTTGCTAAAACTTATAAGCCATGTAGATCTCTATATATATGTTTTCCTTTTGGTTTAAATTGTACGGTCATGGCCCAACAAATTTATCTTCTTTTTTCTAACTCAAAAATTCCTTCTTTTTTGTTTGCATCCCAAATTAAAGTGTTGTTATCACATCAATATTTATGCATAGATTCATAAATAAATAACTATAAATACAAATGAAAGCATGTCTAGCAAGTATAATATAAGAACTAACCGTAACAACATACACTTTTCTAATAAGTTTTTTTTATAATATATTAAATTTTTTGAATTTTTGTTATGGTGTTAGGGCGCAGCCACAACATGTTATGTGGCATTAAGCAATGAAACCAAAGGATTGAGTGGAAAATATTTTGCAGAATGCAATGAGACAAGGAATCCATTGAATATCCTTCATAACATCGAAAAACAATGGTGTGAATATTTTTTTTTAAGTTGCATAGAAAGACATAAAAGTTCTCATCCAAAAGACCAATATGTTGGCTGTGAGAGATCATGAACAAAGATCGAAGAAAAAGAACATGTCCCTACACTTTTTAAATATCTTATAAGTCAATTTTTATTTACATATATAGTGAATATTTTTCGGTAAGAGTTTTGCAAATGCGAAAAGAAGCAAAATATGGATAACAGCATAAAGACCATAAAATCATGATTGTACATGCCAAATAACTTGCCACTATAGTCGTCTATGTAATGAGAGAGATTAGAGACGTACCCGTCAGAGAACTTACTACTGTTGATTATCTATTGGAAGAACAAGTTCTTACGTATTTGCATCTAATATGAAGATTGGAAATACGCCCGCATATGTGTAGGAAGTCTAATCTTGACTTCAAATGTTCTTTTCTCTTCCTTTTCACATTCAAGATTGTGTTTATGATATTTTCAAAAAATTTCTTCTCAATATACATGACACCCAAATGTATGCCTAAACAAATTACTTTTCCAATATCGTAAAGCCTAAAAAAATAATTTGTTGTGCCAATTATGGTTAACACCATATCCACCTATATGCACATGTCCATTACCGCCTGCATCGATTGTCCTATCTGCACCAAAATTTATTAGCTGAGTATTTAATATTCTCCAGATAACTCTAGAGACGGATCGTCGTGCACATCTTTATTTGTGCTTTTGAGTTTTGACAAGTTCTTATCCATTATTTGTCTCATGCAATAAAAATGTAACTTTTTCAGTCTAAACCTACTGAATTTTATCCGAAGAATTCATGGCATATCTAACCTAATGGGGTTCGATATATTTGGACATTCATAGTATTTCGAATTGAAATTTTTTTTTTTTTTAATTTAAACTAAGTATCTAAGGTTTGTTTATCGTAGTTCCTTAGTAAATAATTACCTGAAAGTATACGAGAAAAAAATATAGTGGACGACAAATATATGAGTTATGTGTTATGAGACTCTAATCCAAATATTTTAACTATTTTTTTTATTCCTCCTTTTTAAAGTAATTTTGAAAGACCTATTATATGAAAATTCGTCTAAGGTATTTTTAATTTTCTTATCCACTATCATTATTATATCTTTTATAAATCAAATATTCTTTTTTTTATGTAGAACATAAAACTTAAGAAATATTGTCATGCATTTCAAAATATAAGGTCGTTATGGCTTCCGAAGAGCCTTGTAACTCATTTGTCTTTGAAAATTACCCACAAGACTTCACTAGATCATACTACATTAATTGCTTATCATTTATTTTGGATTTACCCTTTTTTTGCAGAGACGCATAACAATCTTAGGACCCCAATAAGTTTGTCGTGACTAGAAATAAAATAAGATTGCATTTCAGCTATGTTTTTTCACGTACCTTGTAACACCAACTCAGAGGTGCTTGAGGCAACTTGATCTAATGTCATCTTTTATTGTTTAAAGCCATATCATGTTATATCACGATCCTTTTTCTACTATTGTGTGTGCAATCAAAATAGGAACAATTTATTATTTTATTAATTTAACCAATATTTTTAAAAGTCGTTGGTGTTTGATTGTTATTTGGAAATAGTTAAACATAAAATAATATTTCTCTAGCCATTTCATCTTTAGTAGAGTTTATCACACAAAAACAAAAGAAATATGTGGGTACCTATTTTGTAAGTCTAGATCTAATAAATGCTTCTTTCACAAAGAGAAAGTAATCAGTTTTCTACTTGAAACTCCTGATACTGTTTTTCCAATATTTGTTTTGTGGCATGTCTTACTTGATGATTTGTTGCAGCTTATTTTTGTTTTTTCCTAAAATCAGTTTAAAATTGTTGAGTTGTAATCCCATTTTAAGTATTTTCTTAGAGCATTTGATTCTTTATCTTAATTTTTTTTTACATACTGCACCATCAATATCTATATTAAAATAGACTCAAATATTTGTTCTCATGCAAAACCTCAAGAATATTGCAGTTGGAAAGCTAGTATAATTTATGGCCTCATATTTTGATAGCTCACAAGATTTGAGTGTAAAACTCCTTGCATTTCATCTTACACAAGATTTTCTTTGATCATATTACATTCATAGTTGACTTCTTATTTAGGATTTAGCTAGTTTACTCGCAGAGACGCATATAAAAGATGCTAGTTTACTTGTAGAGACGCAAAACATTCTTAGCATCAATTAACATGCATCACACACTTTTAAGTTAAGTTGAAACAAATAGCTCCTAAATGTACAAATTAACAACTCTAAGCATTTTCTTAGGAAATTTTATGTTATACTCACCATTACATTCAAACAAAAATCATCTGCTAGAAAATAGGAAATTCATTGTCGATTCCTTTGTTATATCTTTGTTCCCCTACTAAAAAGGTATTATCTATATGTCTATCCATATTTGCTTAAGGAGCTCACTTCAAATGAATGAGGTGAGTCCTGTTTAGAAATAACTACTTAACTCAATACTCAAGTTTGTACTCCATTTTAGTTTGAAAAAAAACCTAAATAGACACTTAATTCAATAGTCATCAAAATGTTATTTGACCTAACTAACTTTATTTCTTCACTCGATTTAAATTACGACAAGTCCATCATTATTGAGAAAGAACTGCAACAAGTGTTAAAGATTAAAAGATCATGTACGACCATAGAGAATATAATGATGTGACACAAACATCAATGAATAGTATCTTTATTAACTTGTAGTACTAGTTTTTTCTACATAACAAAAGTCTTTCGGAGGGAAAGGTCCTTCCCTTTTGGGCCGGTTGTGGGCGAGGAGGGATTCGAACCCCCGACACCGTGGTTCGTAGCCACGTACTCTAATCCGATCAAGCAAGGAAGAAAGCAACTCTCGCTGGAGGGACAATCCGTTCTATTAAGTATTAAGTATTTTGATTTCCAACAAAATTTAGTGGTAGAAATTCTCCAGAAAACAAAAACGGCGATTCCAACTCTTCCCGCTAACCCAAGCGAGCATTCAAATATCTATCCTATTTGGGTTCAAAGCCCTGGCTGCTCTACATCTAGAGGATTTGCGAATCCCTCCTGCTTATACTAAAACTTTCCAAGGACCACCTCATGGTATCCAAGTTGTTCCTTGGCGTTTTAAGTTTAGTCTAAAAATTTAACAACAAATTTTTATTATAATTTACCATACTATAATGGATTTACTAGCTATGAGGCTTATGATTACTCATATTGCAAGTTACGAAGAAAATTTTCATATATGTTCTTAAAAGACAATCTTATGGAGTCAAATATTCAATTCAAAAAATATTAATAATATGATTTAATAATTATGGGTGTATTTATTTTTAACCATTCAAAAAAGATAAAGTTGAATAGAATACAAATATATAGAAGTATTATTCAAAATTGGAAGAAAAAGATATTTCATATTTATGTTAATTATTTTCAGCACAACTCAGTCTTAGATACAATGAATAACATAAACAAAAATATAGGGTTTTAAATTACTCAAAATTTGGACGGTAGAGATGGATGTTGCTTCATCTAATGGCCCTAATTCTTCTTGTTAATAACGACACATCATTCAGAAATGCCTTTAAATAGAGATTTTCTCTTTACTTTCTTCTTCACAACTACCGAATATCCAAGAATTATTATCTTTTGCTACTTCAATTTTTTTCACTTTTTTTTTCTTCTCCTCCTTTCCCCTCCTCTTCTTTTTCTTGTTTCTCATTCCCTCTCATGCTTCTTGTTTATTTTAAACTAAACTTATTTCTTGTTTTCTTAAGGAATATGCTAATTTGATTTATTTTTCACTATTTTTTTTATATTCACACCTCGAATGGTGTCGAATGGAGTGCAGTGTAGGAAAAGAGCAAAATTCCATTGAAATTCACTCTATCATTCTACCCTGCATCCGATTCTTTCGGCCCTACCCATCACCATTTACTGCCGGCTTAGTGTTGGTCTTTTTATATATGATTTTCATGTTCAAGTTATGATTTAGAATTATTTATTTATTTATATCATTTTGCCTTTAAATAAAAAATTTGAGAACTGTTGGATGTTTTGTCCTTGTCTTAGTATTATTAATTTATATACTCGATTATTATCGAGGGCTTTTATGATAATTAGAAAATCTTTATAGATATACACCTTATATGTTTAGGTTATAACTTTTTAATTTATTTGGTTTTTTATTATTTTATGTGTTTTTGTCCGTGTTGTTGTTATAATTAAGATTATATTTATACATATTTTTGTTTTGTTAGTTTTATGTGTTTTTTTGTTGATTTTATGCATATTTTCCATGTCGACAATTCTTTCTCCAACCTTATTCTTAAGAAAACCCTAAATTATCTTTTTAGAAAATAAATCTTTCAAAATTTTGTTCTTATTCTCCACTTGCCAACACTTCATATCACTTTTATCCCTCGTAATTTCTAAGGATTTTTCCTCTAGTATGGTGTATGTGTTGTTTCACGACATATTTGGACAAAAAGTTTGAATTCATATTTTGCAAATAAATCTACATTTAAAGGGAGAACGCAAGATTTTTAAAAAATATTTTTCGTTACAAATTCTTGATATCAATGTTATTAGTCCAATCCATCAACTTATATTAGAGATAATATGTTTGTTTAGAAATTTCTTATGCTTCGACATATAATATCATCTTCTATAACAAATAAAAAAATTATGACACGAGTTTCTTCTCTTGGATGCATATTTTAATTTTTCAAAATGTCTTTGCTATATATTGCATGTTAGATTATGCCGGTTTTATATACATGTGAGGTTTATGCCATCTTATACAAAAGACACAACAATGATGAGACACAACAATGATGAGATGTACAATATAAAATATTGCAAGCGTATGAGTTGATAAAGTCAACTATGGTATGTACTCTCCTAACTTCAACGTGTTCAATTCTAGCTATATATGTAAACTTGAGATTTCTACAATTAGCTTAAATCTCAATGATCAAATTTTAAATCTATGATTGACCTATTTTCTTATTGCCATTGTTTTGGATTAAGCCATAATTTTTATGTCATGATTTATGCATTTATATAAAAATAAGTAAAACATATATAAAACTTAAAAAATAATAATTACAATATATCTTGATAAATGAGTTTGAATATTTTCAATTTAAATGTTTTGTTATCACGGTAGATGAAAGAAGTGTAAATTTAAATTCTAAGAACCCCTAAGGTAATGAAGAAAAGTGATTGATCATACAAAAATATTTAATTAGTATAATACTATTTTTTAATAAACTAAAAATAATATTGATATTGTAAAAAACTACCAGAAATGAGTTTGTATTTTTTTCTCTAAACGATTTTTATCTATTTTGTTTTGTGATAAATTTGATACATAGAGGTAAGCGAGTATTTATAGGTGAAACAAGAGGGCTATCCTACATTAACATTTTTTTATACTTAAACTTTTTGAATACTATTTTCATTTGGTTACAAAAACTGTATTCAAAAGTTACAATATAAAAAAACTTAATATGGAAGTTATGTCATGTTTGGCCTGTAAATATTTTGTTACATATGTGTCAAATTCATATGAAAATAAAATAAGCATCGTTAAGGAAGAAAAGACGAACTTGTTTATGGTAGGTTTCAGCAATATCGACCCGTTCTTTCCATTTTCTTAACCAATGGTAAAATCATACTAATTATCTAATTATATGATTGATCACTTCAATGTCTTGACGTTCATGAAATATAAATTTACATTTTTCCATCTAAAGTAAAACTAAAATTCTAAATTATCCACAAGACTTCACTAGATCATGCTACATTAATTGCTTATCATTTATTTTAGATTTACCCAGTTTTTTGGCATAACAATTTTATGACCCCAATAAGAATGTCGTCCCTAAAAATAAAATAAAAAAAATTACATTTTAGCTATGTTGTTTCATGTGCCTTCTAACACCAACTCATAGATTCTTGAGGCAACTTGATCTAATGTCATCTTTTATTATTTAAAGGCATATCATGTTATATTATGATTCTTTTTCTACTATTGTGTGTGCAATCAAATTATGAAACAAGATTTTATTTTATTAATTTAATCAATATTTTTTAAAATTGTTGGTGTTTGATTGCTATTTGGAACTAATTAAACATAAAATAATCTTTCTCTAGCCATTTCACCTTTAGTAGATTTTATCACACAAAAAACAAAAGAAGTATGTGGGTGTCTGTTTGGCAAGTCGAGATCCACTATGCTTCTCTCACAATGAGAAAGTAATCAGTTTTTTGTTTGAAACTCCTGATATTTTTTTCCAAGATTTGTGTTGTGGCATGTCTTGATGATTTGTTGCAGCTTTTTTTTTGTTTCTTTCTAAAATCAGTTTTGAAAAATTGTTAAATTGTAATCCCATTTTAGGTATTTTCTTAGAGCATTTGATTCTTGATCTTAATTTTCTTTAATACAGAACCATCAATATTTATATTAAAATAGACTCAAATATTTTTTTCTCAAGCAAAACCTCAAGAATACTGCAGTTGGAAAGCTAGGAAAATTTATTGCCTCATATATTGATAGCTCACAAGATTTGAGTGTAAAACTCCTTGCAGTTTTGAAGATTTCTCACAAGATTTTCTTTAATCAGGTTACATTCATAATTGACTTCTTATTTAGGATTTAGCTAGTTTACTAGCGGAGACACATACAATAGATGCTAGTTTACTTGTAGAGATGCAAAACATTTTTTGCATCTATTAACATGTATCACACACTTTTAAGTTAAGTTGAAACAAATAGCTCCTAAATGTACACATTAACAACTTTAAGCATTTTTTGGGAAATTTTATGTTATACTCACTATTACAATTTAAACAAAAAATCATCTGCTAAAAGATCAGAAATCCATTGTCGATTCTCTTGTTATATCTTTGTTGCTTTACTAAAAATGTATTATCTATATGACTATCGATATTTGCGTAAAGAGCTCACTACAAATGAATAAGATGAGTCGTTGTTTAGAAATAACTACTCAAAAAAAAATTGTCAAAATTAACACTTATTCCAACTTCTCTATGTGTTATTAACACTTTCCACAATTCCTTAGTTTTTTGACACTTTCTCAAAAAAAGATGCATCTACCCTCCTCATCTCTCAAACATTTTTCTATGAAGTTACAAAGGTTGTACCTATANTTGTACCTGTGAACCAACCCCCTAAAGCGAAATAGGCACAAGGAAAGAGCAGTAGACCAGACCAACCTACAAAAACGAAGCGGTCCCTCCATAACCAGTCATCCATAATATCAAATAAATCTTTTTCGTCTTTAGTAAATTTACCAAAGGCTATAGTCATAGCGATCCTCCTATTCATTTTTGCAACCATTTCTGAACACCTTAATCTTATATATCTTAATGTTATATATTATGGCATTTCCGTCCCATATTTAAGAATTTCCAAACTCTTTCTTTTGTATCTACTATTTCGTTGGTCCCACACAAATAAACTTGATTCTTTTAAAAAAATTTTATCTCATTATTTTTATACCAATGCATTTATATATTATCAAAATATATAGGATTGTACGTACATATATAACATTTAATATATATACATATATATAACACTTAATGTACGTACATAAATTTTTGTGTACATACATAAATTTTTATGTACGTACATATATATAACATCTAACATACACACTTGATGTACACGTACATATATGACATAGTATACGTAGTATATATTATTTATATACATATATAAATAACATTTAAAATATATATATATAACACCTAATGTACACATTTATCCTGATGTACAGGTAAATATACAACATCTAATGTACACACCTAATATACTCACTATAATACCTTATGTACTCGTACTATAAATACTGAACAATTTTAATTATAAAAAATACTAGTAATATGAAGCTAGAAAGATAAAGAAAAAAATTACATCTAGAAATTTTAAAAAATATAATTTTTGATAATAGATAAAACCAGAAAATAGAAAACAAAACTTGAGAATAGAGAGAATGAAAGAAAAAGAATAAATATATATTGGTTTTAGGTTGAGGTAAGAGAGAAAATGGTAGTAATGTGATATTCTAATTTGTGGAGGTTAAAACATGTATCTACAGTTGCAGAAAGTGACAAAAAGACAAAGAAATTTAGAAAGTGTCGTAAACACAAATTTTTTCTGATAAAGTGTTAGTTTTTGCAAAATTCTAGAAAATAAAAAATAGACACTTAATTCAATAATCATCAAAATGTTACGTGACCTAACTAACTTTCTTTCTTCACTTTTCTTGCAGCAAAGAATCACTCGATCTAAATTACGACAAGTCCAACATTATTGAGAAAGAATTGCAATAAGTGTTAAAGATTAAAAGATCATGTATGACCATAGAGATTATAATGATGTGACACAAACATCAATAAATAGTATCTTTGTTAACTTGTAATACTAGTTTTTTCCACATAACAAAAGCATGGCTCCAAGTCATCCCCAATTGTGGCTACTAACTCTTTCTAATATGTTTTCCGTTTGTATTTTAATTATAGTCTAAAAATTTATTAACAAAATTTTATTACAATTTACAATACTATAATGGATTTACTAGTATGAGGCTTATGAGTAATACTTTTTAATTACTCATATTCAAAATTTACAAAGAAAAGTTTCATTTATAATCTTAAAAGACAATATTATGGAGTCAAATATTCATTTAAGAAAATATTAACAATATGATTTAATAATTATGGGTTTATTTATTTTTAACCACTCATAATAGATAAAGTTGAATAGAATACAAATATATAGAAGTATTATTCAAAACTGGAAGAAAAATATATTTCATATTTATGTTAATTATTTTCAGCACAACTCAGTCTTAGATACAATGAATAACATAAACAAAAATATAGGGTTTTAAATTACTCAAAATTTGGACGGTAGAGATGGATGTTGCTTCATCTAATGGCCTTAATTCTTCTTGTTATCAACGATACATCATTCAAAAATACCTTTAAATAAAGGTTTTCACTTTACTCTCTTATTCACAACTATCAAATATTCAAGAATCATTATATTTTGCTATTTCACTTTACCCTCTCATGCTTCTTGTTTATTTTAAACTAAACTTAATTCTTATTTTTTTTAAGGAATGTGCTAATTTGATTTATTTTTTCACTATTTTATTTTATATTCACACTTTGAATGGTGCCGGAATTGAGTGCAGTGTAGGATAAAAAGAGCGAAATTCTATTGAAATTTACTCTATTATTCTACAGTGCACCCGATTCTGCCGGCTCAGCTCATCACCATTTACAACCGGATTAGTGTTGATCTTTTTTATATATGATTTTCATGTTCAAGTTATGATTTAAAATTTTTTATTTTTTTATAAAATTTTTCCTTTAAAGATAAAATTTGAGAACTGTTGGATGTTTTGTCCTTGTCTAAGTATTATTAATTTATACATTCAATTATTATCGGGGATTTTTATGATTATTAGAAAATCTTTATAGATATACGCCTTTTATGTTTAGGCTATAACTTTTTAATTTATTTTGTTTTTTATTTTATGTGTTATTGTTCGTGGTGGTGTTATAATTAAAATTATATTTATACATTATTTGTACATTTTTTTTATGTTTTTTGTTGATTTTATGCATATATACTATATCGACAATTCCTTTTCCAACTTTTTGTGTAGTTGAATTAAAAAAAACCCTAAATTAGCTTTTTAGAAGAGAAGTCTTTCAAAATTTTGTTCTTATTCTCCACTTGCCAACACTTCATATCACTTTCTTCCTTCCTAATTTCTATGGATTTTTCCCCTAGTATTTTGTATATGTTGTTTCATCATAATTTTCAAATTTATATGTAAAGGGAGAACGCAAGAATTTTTAAAAATATTTTTCATTACAAATTCTTGATAGGGTGAGTTACTATAACAACAATAAAAACCAAAAAAAATGACAAATGTGATGTTAAAGTAATGAAAATTACTAAAAAGAATTTAAAGGCCAAAATACCCCTCAAACCAATTGAAACCAAAAACTAAATAACGATAATGCCATTATTGAACTGTGCCACGTCAAAAAAATATAACCACTTTTCTTGCAAAATCGTGGGAGTTTTTGCGGGAAAGTTTAGGCGAGAAGTGTAAGTCTATCAGACGTTTGCTGGTAGAGTTTTCGGCGTGATAGACTTATTTGATAGAGTTATGTATATGTGACAGATTTATTTGATAAACTTATAAACAATGGTAATAGATTAAAGAATGGATGGTAGAGTTATTGCCGATGATAGAGTTAATTGGCAGAATAAATATACATAGTGATAGAGATTTTAGATATTGACAGACTTTCAGTGAGCAAAAGATTTAATCGGTAGAGTTTGTTTTCGAAGCAGCAAATATATGTAATGGCTGACAGAGTTATGAAGATAGAAGTTAAGTCTATGGTAGAGTTGTGTTAGGTTATGACAGAGTTTTAATGGAACGATAGAGTAATCGGCTGATGCTGATAGAGTTTTATGGTTCATGATAGAGTTTTGGAAGATTTTAATTACTAGTTTAGCACACACATGGTAGCAGATATAGTTAACGACTTGGTATATTTATTTCGAGCTCCTGTGACTTGGTAGAGTTTAATACTTTATGTGAAGGTAGACTTATGTGTAACTAAAATGGCAAAAAATTGACAGAGTTATTGAATACCGACGTGATAGAGTTGCCAATTTTAATAAATCAACGGTAGAGTTATTTGCGAAGAAAAAATGTTAGTTTTGTTTGGATCGACGATCTATTTCCTCCTCGGAACTATCATATAGCACCATTTCTACCTAAAGTTAAAGCCTTGTTCTAGTTCCCCACGAATTGAAAGTTAAACCCCTAATTCCCCCTGAATTAGAAGTTCGAATCCAATTTCCACACAGACATCGATTTTAACGGTTTACAACTTGAACCCAAGACCAAACCGACGTCGGTTCGTTAATAAATCGAATTGTGAAACCCGACCCGATTACTCA
>OVAY01000815.1:0-43938 GCA_900406395.1 Kernera saxatilis | reverse complement strand
CTCCGAATGAACCAAGCCTTCTTGAACTCGTTGAGATCTCTAAAGATCTACTGAAAACAAGGATCGAGAATACTCTTCTCAGTGCTTAATCAAAAGCTCTTTAGAAAAACTCCTTTTATTAATTCATCAACAACTGAATAATACAATAGGTATGAATAGGCTATTTATAAGAATAGCTAAAAACCCTAGAAACCCTAAATGTTAAATATTAAAACATAAATATAATTAAAATACAAATAAATAGTAATTATCTAAATATGCAAATAAATAATAAAAATATTTGAAATATTTCTAAATATCACGCTGCATCAGCCTCTGTCGACAAAAAAAGTAATAACGAATAAGTCTCTGTCGAAAAAAAAAATAATAACGAATAAGTCTTGAATGAACGAAGGTTTGGGTTAAGAGGCCCATATAAAGTACCGAAGCTCGTAGTAAAAGAGAGTCTTTTCCATTTTGAATATTCTTCTATGTAGGGCCACATAATTTATTTCCAACTGTAAACATAATACAGTACAAGCGTCGAATGTCACATAGCCCCAGTAGTTTAATCTTTATGGGATTGAAACTTTGGCACTAAGGTAATGGATAAAGGCTTTGTAGTGGACTTTGAAAGGAAAAAAGAAGCAACAAAAGTTGAGTTGCAAAGGCCATAGAATCTGTCCGGTCAATAGTTCAGTTCCTTTTATATTTTAATTTACAAAAGAAATGAAAAATTCGATTATTTGGAGGGAACTTAAAGAATTAGCGAGAGAAGCAAGAAATGACAAAAAAAAAGAAAAAAAGTAAAGGCTCTTTCAAAGGTTCCGAGTTTCCTCAAACGATGCTACAAGATATTGGGTGGAGCATTCCGTAAATCTGCACCGTTGGTTACTATTAACGGCTGCGATGTGCACGGATACAAATCCTAGTTCACGCGCGCCGAAAGATACACAGCTGCAACTCTTTTTTTTTTTTTCCGTCAATTTATCCTTTATTAGAGACATGAATCACAATCATTTGTTACAAGAAGACCTAGAAAACGAGAACAATTGTGAAACAACATCCACTGAGTCTCATAGACTATAGATCGCTTGGCCAACATATCTGCACAAGCACATATGCAACTCTTTGACCAAAAAAGTGAGAGAAAGAATCACGGAAAAGTATTTATTTCATGGTTTTCTTACCTTTTATCAAATACTCCACAAAGTTTTTTTCTTTTATATTCTTTTGATTCAGGAATATACCTTGAAGAAAAACAAGCTTCTGTCTTATAGTTACTAAATTTATGATTTAGCTTTGGTTTTCTAACAGTTAGTATAATTTTAGAGTTTCTCTTGGTTTAAACTTGTTTGGTTCAAAATAAAATAACTAATTCAGTTTGAATTAATTTTTATTTGTTTTTGTTGCTACGTCAGCTCCCTTTAACGGAAAACAAATTTTGTTCATGGTAATAATGATGGATATTCAAAATGGACAGTTTTTAATAAGATGAATATTTATTTGTATAGTTTTAAAAAGTAAAACAAATTTTAATCATTTTTCCCTATATTTAATTACTCTTTCCAAGTAAGCAATACTATAATCATTTAGAAAAAAATATTAGACGTATTTTAGACTCTTCGGTGTTTTTAGTGGGCCGGATTTAATAGCCCATCAAGTTTTTTTTTTTTTTATTTCTTTTCATCTAAAGGAGATCTGTTTCCTTCTATGAATTCGTGTTAGCTTCCATATGTTTATAAAAATTTCCAAGTATGTAAGAAAATCATCTTAGTGTGATTTAGATAAATTTCTATAATTGGTGAAACACATTAATCCCACTAGTTATCCTTCTGCCTTTTTTTTTGTGTGGATATTTTAAGAAAAACAAGCATTTTCATTTTTTTACTTCAGAATTTCTTAGGAGTTAGAACATTGTTTTATGCCTTCATAGCTTTAATTTTTGAAGGATAATATTCAACAATAGCATTTAAAATAAAAGAAAAAACCCAAATGTATATTTTTTTTCCATAGAATGTTTGCAACAATTTATCTGAGAAATAAAACATTAAAATAAAAAGAAAAATGCTAGAAAAACAGTATTAACTATTTATTACAATAATTTTGTATATGAATTAAATTTTTTATCCTTACATAAATAGAACTATTTATATGTGGAGTAGTCAGTAAATTTTTTTTTCTTTCTAATTGTTTTGTATGTCAGTAATAGAAATTAAAAAAAAATTAGTAAACAAAAAAAGATTCAATCGTTGTAAATTTATCTCTTACAATGTTTTTGTTTTTAATGGTTTTAACTCACAGAAGCTACCACTTACCAGGCTACCAGTAACTTTGAATTTGTCAAAGGTTAAAATAATAAAAACAAAATCGAAAGGAAGAACCCAAAATACACTCCAGGTGATGCGCACACACACGCGGTGCACATTAGCCCCAACCAATCAAAATTCATCTCTCCGTTCTCCCCCTCCTTTCTCCGGTGACTCTTCGTCGTGAGCCGTCATGGCCTCGTGGAACGCCTCCTCCCCCACGGGGTCTCCTTGCCGTTTCGTCTCCTCGAGGCGAAGAACGGAAGCTCCATCGCGACGCCCCTCCTCCGAATCTCCACCGAGGAAGATGAAATCGATGGTCGATATAATGGCGAAATCTGTGCCTGTCCTTGAACAGGAACAAGACGACAGCTACAGTGATGTCACCTGCGAGAAATGCGACTCCGGAGAAAGAGACGATGAGCTTCTTCTCTGCGACAAATGCGATAGAGGATTTCACATGAAATGCCTTAGACCGATCGTGGTTCGTGTCCCCATTGGACCTTGGCTCTGTGTCGATTGTTCCGACCAACGACCTGTAAGAAGTAGGGATTTTTTTTTCCGCTTGAAATTTTTCTGTCTAAATGCCTAATATTCTCATTTTCGTATCTTCTTTTTTTTTTTTTTCAAATTTTTGGGGGATTATTTTATTGTCTGGGTAAAATGTTTAGGGTTATCTCAGAAGAAGATTTTGCATTTCTTTCGGATTGAGAAGCAAATTGATCGAACGGAGCTGAGTCAAGGTACGATTTTTGTTTTTGGTTTTCATGATGTGATCATCGTCATTGTAAAGTTCTTGGCTTGATGAATCTGAAGAGATGTTTCACTTGATTAACAGTTTAATGAATATGAAAGAGCTAAACTTTGGCCAGTAATATACTTAGAATCTGGATTAAATTTGTTGCACCTCATGAAGCATTATTGCTTAGGGTTAATAAGCATTGATGAGAACTAACATATCTTATAGCACAGATTCTTCTGGACTAACCAACTAACAAGTGATTAAATTGAGCAAAATTTGTATAGATCCTGACTGGCTCTTTCTGTTTCTGAAGAAGAGACTAGAAAGCATCGGAAACGGTCTTGCTCTTTGACAGTGAAGAAGAGAAGGAGAAAACTATTACCTTTGGTTCCATCAGAGGATCCTGATCAGAGGCTTACACAATTGGGCACACTTGCATCTGCTTTAACAGCATTGGGTATCAAATACTGCGACGACTTAAATTATGTCCCCGGAATGGCTCCTCGGTCTGCAAATCAATCCAAGTTCGAGAAAGGTGGGATGCAGGTAAAAAAATAACAATCTGTCAGCCCTTTTTCGATGATAACTCTCTCATTTAAGTTACTTCCCTTAATCGTTTTCTTCTCGGTTTTTCTACTTGCAGGTGATTTCAAAAGAAGATTTAGAGACATTGGAACAATGCCGAGCTATGTGTAGACGAGGAGAATGCCCTCCGCTTGTTGTGGTTTTCGACTCGCTTGAAGGGTATCTCTCTATTTATTCAATCAATCTTCTTTCTCAAAGCGTATTCGTAAACATGTTCTCTTTTTTCGTCTTTACAGTTACACAGTTGAAGCAGATGGTCCAATTAAGGACTTCACATTTATTGCTGAATATACAGGAGATGTTGATTACTTAAACAACCGAGAAAATGACGATTGTGACAGCATCATGACTCTCCTTCTATCAGAAGATCCATCGAAAACTCTTGTTATCTGTCCCGACAAGTATGGAAACATATCTCGCTTCATCAGTGGCATCAATAATCACAATCGGTAAGTAAAATTCGATATCTTTCTTTTGGTTTTTCTGACAGAAATTTATAGCTTTGAATCATCACATCACTGATGATTGCAGGTTTGGTAAGAAGAAGCAGAACTGTAAATGCGTGAGGTATAGCGTAAATGGCGAATGTCGGGTTCTTCTAGTGGCTACGCGCGATATATCGAAAGGAGAAAGGCTCTATTATGACTACAATGGTTATGAGCATGAGTATCCTACACACCATTTCCTCTGATCTTTCACTTCAAACAGTTTAACAGAGTCTCTGGATCAATTGGTTTTTATTTTGTTGCCATTTACAGGTCAATTAGAAATGTAGAGCTAAATTGTATGGCCTTTGAAGAGGTTATGCATTCTTAAGTATGAAGTTAGTGATAGACTAGTTCTAACTTCTTTGGCAGAACTTTTGTTTGATCTCAAATGAAATTCTAACTTCTTTTCTATGTTCTTGGATCACTTCACCACCTTAAGAGGTTGCCAAATAAGATTTATTTATTTTACACTCCCCCCTATGAATTCATCATAAAAATATTGGTTACTAAAATGAACAACTAATGTAAACTAAGTTGTAACCTTATAATTTGTATGAATACAGTCACTACTCACTNCCCTCCCTTTTTTTTTTTTTTTTTTGAAGTGTAATTACCTAATTGGATTGTTTGAACCAATTCCATAATATTATTTTAGAACAAAATTAGTCAAAAAAGGTATGTGTATACTTGTGGGCCCAAAGCCCAGCCCAATACTAAGTTAGGCGCTCACCAAGCTTTTACCCACCAAATATCTTGTTTTTGCCTCAAATGTATCATTCATCATTTGCCATGATATGTTTTCAAGAGGTAAACAAAAAAGTTAGCTTTTTCTATTGGTTCTGAAACGTTTAAAATGTAATCTTGAAAGCATAAACAGGTTTGGAGAGGCTTTTTTCCCCATCTACCTACGAACTAAAATGTAAGTAAAAGTTTCTCTCTTTCTCTTGCTTCTACAAGATTAGGTGAGAGTTTGAGACCACTCATCTCTTAATGTGTGGCCCTATGATCTACCAAAAACAGTAGAATTTATGTGCCTAATGCATGGACCCATGTCTACTTAACTAAGTATTTAGGTGAACCACTAAAAAGAACCCTAAAACCTAATTTGATTTTACAGTGGAGGCCTACTCTTCTTTGAAATATTTGGTTTCTTTTTTACCTGCCCTTTACCAGTTTAAGCAACCTCCATCATCCTACTGACTTTTACAGCCAATTCTAAAACATTGAGATGATGATAATGATGATGATGATGTCGACTTCGTTGAAAACTTTTGGGGATTTCGTTTTCTTACAACAAACTCTGCTTTAACGTCAAGCAAAAAGCATACGCTTCCCAGCTTAAGATCCTCCTCCATACTCAGTTATGATTTTAGCCCAACACGCTAAACTTTGATAGCTACATACCATTATAAGCAAAAAAGCTGTTTCCTTCCAAAGTTTGAAACTTTATTGTTTTACTTCAATTAGTCCTAAAGGTCTGAACTTTGAATTGATATAACAAGAATGCAAAGTTTGGATTTTTGTTTAAAAACTTTCTCAACTAAAGTACAATGAGAACGAATTCTTCTTTTTGAACATTCGCTAAACCCTTTTTAATCTTAATTTGATTCAAGCAGACATCAAAGCCCACTCATCAGCCTGAATAAAGTTAGCCACCGAGTACGCATGAACATGCTCATCTGGTATCTCACTGCTCCATGAAACCCTTTGGGACCTATCCGATCCCGGACCCGTGTTCTTAGATTCACCGTAATATAGCGTTTTGAGCGCGAAATCCCCGCTCCACGGTAACCATCCATCAGGATTTAGCAAAGCCTGTAAATTGCAGCCTATAAACACAGTCCTGGAGTAATCTTTCCATGGCCTCCCCAAGAAGTTCTTATGCACCTTAGGGTTAGCTTTATACAGCTTCATGTACTCCTCTGTTCCGTTTATCAAACAGTTAAAGAACACGAATCCCGTGGATTGTGAAGGGTCGATTCGTCCATGGGCAGTGACTGCATTGGTCTCACCCTTTTCGGGGTCAACTTGCCGCGGTGCGATTAAGATTTCACAGTTTTGGAAGACAGAAGCTGAATTTCCAAAGATGAAGTCAATGTTTCCTTGGATACGGCAGTTTTTGTAGAACTGACGAAGGGCATGGGCATAGAGAGTGTCTTGGTTCCCAAGGAACTCACAGTTCTCCAGTAGAGAAAAGTCGCTGTCGGATCTAAACGCCACCGCTTGGTGAGCGCCTGGTCCCGCCGAGTTCTGGAACGTTATATCACGAGCCATGAATCCATCTCCTAGGACTCCTATCAAGCAAAACATATAATCATATTTTAGAAACCATTGAAAAACAAAAAAACTGTCGTCTAATTGGAATAACGGAGAAAATAAGAGCTCGCGATCTCCTATTTATCAAAAGAAGAACAAAGAAAACAAAATTCAGATTGTTTCTTTCTCAAAAAGAAAAAAAAGAAAATTCAGATTGTTCAAAATAGCATTTCTTTGGAATTTTATAAAAACGGAGTAAAATTATATTTGCCATTTAGGATTATATTTAACAAAATAATTTGTTTGATATACTTAAGATTATAGATAAAATTGGAAAAAAATATGTAAACATAAAAACAAAATAAATAAACAATCATGGTCTAGATATTGATTAACTGAGAAAATCCGAAGATCTTTTATTTTACTACACATACGAAATCTAAATTATTAGCTGTCCCGATTCTGTATTGATTCTTTGACTCTATTGGCTAGCTAAAATATCCATTAACAAAAGAGTATTCTTTCACATGCCCAGTCCAAACCCACATAACGTTTCTCGCTCTACTAAAAATATATACGAATAAGCTATAACTTTTTTTTTTTAAGAATAAGGAACTTTCAACGCTTATTGATACCTAAGAAAACAAAAAAATAATGTAGCTTTACCGACGGTTGGAGTGTTGTACGTGGTGATCCCAGGCGTCCCGGCGTTCAACGATCCTGTAATGACCGTTTTGCCCATACCGTCTCCAATGAAAACAACGTTCTTCTTCTCAAACGGAACCCTAACGATCTCCTCATAAACTCCTTCGCTAATCTTTATAACAAACTTACGCATTCCGTTATTATCCGGCGCCGCGTTAACGGCATCCTGCACCATCTTGTAACCGCATTTTCCGTCTTTACACACCGTCACGTCTTCTTTTAAACCCGAAGGAAAACCCAAATTAGGCCCTGTACCCGGATCCGAGCCCAGACCCGGCCTAGTCTTCTCCCAGAACCCGTCCCGTTCCGTTGCTGGGTAGGTCCACGAGGCGACGTTGTCTCCGAAGTTATCGTACGATACCATCATGCTAAGCACGTTGCTGCTGAGGTGGATGAGCCCGTCCAGAAACGACATCGTTTCACCGACTTGCTTCGTGTCGTTAACGTATTTGAGCGCGGACCATGAATCATACTGGTACACGAGAGCAGCGCTCATCCAAGCACGAGCGTCTTTGATTTTGCCACGTGTCAGAGCTTGATCCGTCGATCGGGTGCGGTGCTCGGAGTAAGAGAGGATCTGGAGACACGTGTTCGCGGCGTTGGTGCGGTTAAGATTCCCTACGGACGCGTCTAGGATAGACTTGACTTTCGATTGGGCGGTTTTGAGGTTTCGGAAAGAGACGGAGATCGCTGAGTGGATGATCTGAGATGGGTTAGGATCCGGAGGGACCCGACCCGGTTCGGATAGGGAAGAGACGCATTGGTCTGGGTAACGAGTGGCGTTGCAGGCAAGCCGGATCTTAGCGACGGGAGACGACGAGGGATTGACCGGAGGAGTGTCGGAGGGTAATTGGCGGGAATTGTGGTGGTGGTGGTGACGGGAGGAGGAGGAGGGAGAGACAAAGAGGAAGAGGGGGACGAGAAGGACGAGAATGGAGGACATGCCGATGATTAGGAGGCAGAAGTAGCGGATTGTGATTTTTCTGCGGTGAGATTTAGCGGAGGAGGAAGGAGTTTCGAAGAAGCCATTGAAGAGCGATGTGTTATATATATATGTCTAGGTGAGTGTGTATGAAAATTAAAATTATATTTTGTGGTAATTGAAAAAAATAAATGGGAATAAAAATTAAAATGGAGAGAAATGGATTACAGTCACGGGCGGTGCATAGTGGAACACTATTGCGATCATGCGCGCAGAGACGGAGAGGATAGAGAGAGATAGAGATTGGAATTTTGTGAGTGTTCTTTTTTTTTTTATTATTATTATTATTCATTTTGTAATCTTAATTTGAAATCAACGAAATTAATTGGTGGGGGAAAAAAATTATTATTACGGTTCTATTCTATTAAGGAGATGGGATTGTCCGGTTTGGACTCCGGTTTTTATCGGTTTAAAGTTTAGGTGTCAGGGGTTAATCTCTATTTATCTGACTTTAGGGTTGGTAATTGGCGTTTTCTTTATGGCTTTTTACTAATATCGAGTTGTCGATATAGTTTTGAATTTTTTTTAATACGAATAATCATATAATTTTAGTAATCAAACAATTCCAAACAGTAATCTAGAATATTTTGTTTTTTAGAATAAATGTTGATTTGGTAATATTATCTAGATCGGTGTTAACAAACACCAATCACGGGTCTCAATATTATATGTTTTTCTGTTGTATATACTTAAGCAAAAGTAAAGAGAAATAAAGTCTGGAGAGTCTCTATATTGTTGATTCAAGCAGAGATCAAAGCCCATTCATCAGCCTGAATAAAATTAGCCACCGAGTACACATGAACATGCTCATCTGGTATCTCACTGCTCCATGAAACCCTTTGGGACCTATCCGATCCCGGACCCGTGTTCTTAGATTCACCGTAATATAGCGTTTTGAGCGCGAAATCCCCGCTCCACGGTAACCATCCATCAGGATTTATCAAAGCCTCTAAATTGCAGCCTATAAACACAGTCCTCGAGTAATCTTTCCATGGCCTCCCCAAGAAGTTCTTATGCACCTTAGGGTTAGCTTTATACAGCTTCATGTACTCCTCTGTTCCGTTTATCAAACAGTTCAAGAACACAAATCCTGTGGACTGTGATGGGTCTACTCTTCCTTGGGCAGTGACGGCGTTTTTCTCGCCCTTTTGGGGTTTAACTTGCCGCGGTGCGATTAGGATTTCGCAGTCTTGGAAGACGGAAGCTGAATTTCCAAAGATGAAGTCGACGTTTCCTTGGATACGGCAACTTTTGTAGAACTGACGAAGGGCATGGGCATAGAGAGTGTCTTGGTTCCCAAGGAACTCACAGTTCTCCAGTAGAGAAAAATCGCTGTCGGATCTAAACGCCACTGCTTGGTGAGCGTCTGGTCCCGCCGTATTCTGGAACGTTAGATCACGAGCCATGAATCCATCTCCTACCACTCCTATAACATGTAATCATATTTAAGATATACTAAAAACTACTGGAAACAAAAAAAAACTATCATCTAGTACTGGGTAATAACAGAGAAAATGAGGGCTCGCAATCTCCTATTTATCAAATGAAGAACAAACAAAATAAATTCTTGGTTGTTGCAAATGTAACTTTGAGTTTGCATTTGCATTTAAACGAGAAAACAACAATTCCGATTGTTCAAAATAGTTTTTTTTTTTTGGAATTTTATAAAAGGAGAAAATCTATTTGCCATTTGGGATTATAATTAACAAAATTATTTGTTTAATATGCTTAAACATATAAAATTGGAGAAAAAATATGTAAACATATAACAAAATAAACAACCAATCATGGTCTAACTATTGATTTAACTGAAAACCCGAAGATCTTTTATTTTATTTTGGTTATTACAAACACGCAATCTAGAATTCTTTCACTTTTGCCCGATTCCGTATTAATTGTAAAATTCTGGATTCTTTGACTCTATTGGCTAAGCTAAAATATCCATTAAAAAAAAGGTATAATTCTTTCACTTGCCCCTAGCTCTGCTCTACTAATAAGAACTTTCAACAAAAAAAAATAACGTTGCTTTAACATTAAAAAGACGGATACTCATAATAAAAACTCACCGACAGTTGCAGTGCTGTACGTGGTGATCCCAGGCATCCCGGCGTTCAACGATCCCGTAATGACCGTTTTGCCCATACCGTCTCCAATGAACACAACGTTCTTCTTCTCAAACGGAACCCTAACGGTCTCCTCATAAACTCCTTCGCTAATCTTTATAACAAACTTACGCATTCCGTTATTCTCCGGCGCCGCGTTAACGGCATCCTGCACCGTCTTGTAACCGTATTTTCCGTCTTTACACACCGTCACGTCTTCTTTTAAACCCGAAGGAAAACCCAAATTAGGCCCTGTACCCGGCTCCCAGCCCAGACCCGGCCCAATTTTCTCCCAGAACCCGTCCCGTTCCGTTGCTGGGTAAGTCCACGTCGCGACGTTGTCTCCGAAGTTATCGAACGATACCATCATGCTAAGCGCGTTGCTGCTGAGGTGGATGAGCCCGTCGAGAAACGACATCGTTTCGCCGACTTGCTTCGTGTCGTTGACGTATTTGAGCGCGGACCATGAATCGTACTGGTACACGAGAGCAGCGCTCATCCAAGCACGAGCGTCTTTGATTTTGCCACGTGTCAGAGCTTGATCCGTCGATTGGGTGCGCTGCTCGGAGTAAGAGAGTAGCTGGAGACACGTGTTCGCGGCGTTGGTGCGGTTTAGATTCCCTACGGACGCGTCTAGGACAGACTTGACTTTCGATTGGGCGGTTTTGAGATTTTGGAAAGAGACGGAGATCGCTGAGTGGATGATCTGAGATGGGTTAGGATCCGGAGGGACCCGACCCGGTTCGGATAGGGAAGAGACGCATTGGTCTGGGTAACGAGTGGCGTTGCAAGCGAGGCGGATCTGCGCGACGGGAGGGGGCGAGGGTTTGACCGGATGAGTGTCTGAGGGTAATTGGCGGGAATTGTGGTGGTGGTGGTGACGGGAGGAGGAGGAGGGAGAGACAAAGAGGAAGAGAGAGAAGATAAGGACGAGAATGGAGGACATAGCGATGATTAGGAGGCAGAAGCAGCGAATTGGGAATTTTCTGCGGTGAGATTTAGCGGAGGAGGAAAGAGGATGATGGAGTTTCGAAGAAGCCATTGAGGACCGATGTGTATATATATATAATGTATGTATAGGTGTGTGGAAACTGAAAAAATAAATGAGAAATAAAATAAAAAATTTAATTGAAGAGAAATGGATTACAGTCACAGACCATTACAGTCACGGGCGGTGCATAGTGGAACACTATTGCGATCATGCGCGCAGAGACGGAGAGGAGAGAGAGAGAGAGATATATTGGAATTTTGCGAGTGTCCTTTTTTAATTACGGTTCTATTCTATTAGGGAAGAAAGGAGATACGATTGTCCGGTTTGGGCTCCGGTTTTTATCGGTTTAATGTTTAGGTGTCAGGTTAAGGCGTTAAGCTCTATTTATTTGACTTTAGGGTTGTTAATTGTTGTTTTCTTCACTGCTTTTTTCTAATATCGAATTGTAGATCTAGTTGTGGATTTTTTTTTTAATACGAATAATCATATAATTTTAGTAACTAAACAATTCCAAACAGTAATCTACAGTATCTTTTGTTTTAGAATATATGTTGATTTGGTTAGGCATTATCTAGATCGGTGTTAGCGAAGCAAACACTAATCACCACCAGTCTCAATATTGTATGTTTTTCTGCAATTCAATATCTTTGTATATATTTAAGCAAAAGTATAGAGAAATACTAGATAGTATATTCTGAGATGTTTTTTTTTAAAGGATCTTGCATCAATTCTAGCTAAAGATTGACCAAATAAGTTTTGAATGTCCTTATGTTTTTTTTTCCTGCAAATAAGCTGGACTTATTGAAAAATCAAAGTTAAGTTAGAAAAAAAATCTGGAGTATCTTTCTAGCTTAGAAGTACAGTATGTATATAAGTTATATTTATATTTTGTTGCAATAACAGTTTTTAAATATTTATATAAAAAAATCAATGTGTCTTTATTTCAACAAAGTAACCTAAAACTTAAAATTTCATAACGAATGTCATATATAAGATGTACATATATCTTTCTTAATATTGCTAGCGTAAATAAATGCAAAATATTGGATTTTGGCTAAAAAATAAAATAAAATAATTAGAAATTTTTGTGGCGGCCCATATTTTGAGTAGCAACCTTTTGGGCTCGTATCAGCCCACGCAGATGTAAGCTGCACCTTTTTTATGGGTTTAGATTGCAAAACGACAATGGCCGTTATTATGGCTAAATCCGATTTGGAAAAAAACAGGGTTAAGTTAAAAAAAAAGCGGGCTTTTCATACTAACAAGTATGATAATTTGGGCTAAGGTTTCTCGAAGTTATTCGATCAGGTTTGGGCCGGGCCTAAAATCCCACTTATAAACTATAGCCCAATTTTTCATCTGCTTTAAACAGCATCCGGTATCAAAAATTCTGCGACGACTTAAATTATGTCCCGGAATGTCTCATCGGGCCTAAAATCCCACATCAAAATCTAGTATTTAATATTGGTGCGCTTGTTTTTTACAAAATATATGAGTCATCTTCTTCCAAGACAGAAAAATTGGTTAAATGAATATACAATTTAGTGTTATAATACCGAAAAGAGATCACTCTATTGAAGATTGGTTTCTCTATAATACAAATAAAGTGGACCGTCAGATACTAGATATGCTTATGACGTCTTTTTGTTTCGCTCCCGTCAATTTCATTTTCTTATGTTTAATTTATTTTTCATTTGAATTAACTTGGATTTGTATATTAAAAACGAGTGGGATCCCATGCGCCTAAAAATAAAGATTTTTTTTTTTTGAATGTGCTAGATTATATCTGGTGAGAAATTCATCTAAATTGTTAAACAATCTTTTTATAATTGACAGAAAAAAAAAAGAAAAAAAAAACTGTTCTTTATCGTCCCACCAACGAGAATTCAACTACCCCTCATAAACCTGAGCTAAGATATTCCTTTTATCAAAAAAGCTGTTGATCAATGGATGCTGGGGAAAAAGTGTTGATCAGTGGACAAATTAATTTTGTTGAATTTCAAAATATTTAATCAAATCAAATATAAACATTAACAAATGACTTATAACCAATGTTTTCACGCCCGATCCGAACTCGCGGTCGAACCGGCAAAATAAATTGGTTCGGATCTAGTACTAAAATTAACTGCTTAAAAACCCGATAAAATCCAGAAAAAAACCGCTATTAAGCCGTGACCCGATGACGCGGTAACCGCCGGTTCGAGATAATTTTCTAATATATTTTAAAAAATTTAATTTTAGAAAACTTTTATTTCATATAAAAGGTTTGATTTGACATTTTAAAACTAAAATATAGGGTTTTCACGTTTTGTACTTTGAGTTTTTGACTTGTGTTCTCCAAATCATATCTCAAACATGTAGTTTTGTTGAGTTTTTGACATCGTGCTACTCTCCTCGTTATTTTTAAATTTTTTTTATTTTTTGTTTGTCGTGATTTTGATAGTTTTAATGACTTTTTATAGTTTCCGTATATTGTATGTATTATTTTGTATAAAGAGATTATTTATATCATTATTATAAATTTTAGACTTAACTTGGTGGTACAATGAGTTGTATTCGTTAAATTGTTATTAATTTATTGACCTGTGATTCATCCGCGGTCGACCCAGTAACCCAGTGATTCGGAAAGTAATCCGATTCGATGTCCGGATCGGTTTTAAAAACATTGCGAATCTATTTCTCGTTTACATCGCTAAAATACGTGCTTATATATGCGCATATGCATGGATGCTGACAATACTATAATCTAAGAAAATTAAAACCATTGCAGTTAATTAATTTCGTAAATTTAGTTTTTTTTTCTTTTTTTCCAAACAGAGAATTCTAGGCATTAATCCGGTGGTTGATCAAAAGGATTTCTGGGTTTGGGTACATAATAGGAGTGGTGAATACTCAGTGAAATCGGGGTACTGGTTGGTTAATCGACTGAATAAAGCAGATTTGATTTTTGATGCAGAATGTCAACCCTCCACAAATATTCTGAGAGAAATGATTTACTTCGAAAAAGGGGAATCAAAGTGGATACAAGATGCCAAAGTTGTGGTTTTGAAGGTGGTTTCAATGAATCTTCTCTATTTCAAAACTTTTATTTCCTGTCCTCTTGGAAGCCTGAAACTCGGTGGGGGGAAGAAATAAAAAGTTGTTACCCGTGGGCACTATGGTATCTATGGAAAAACAGGAATACTTTTGTTTTTGAAGGAAGAAATTTTAATCTTGATGAGACAAGAGGAAAAATTCAAGATGAGAGAAACAATTGGTTCTCAGCTCAAGAAATAGGTTTCAAGTCAGGACATCATCAAGGTTCTCAGAAGGCAAAGAAGATTTGGAAAAAACCACCTGCATCGTGGTTGAAGTGCAACATTGCGGTTTCTTGGTCACTCAAATCAAAGATATGGGGTGCAGGGTGGGTGCTCAGAGACGAGAAGGGGTTAGTAAAACTCCATAGTAGGCGAGCTTTTGCAGAGGTCAAAGAAAAAAGACAAGCCATTCTCACAGGAATACTTTGGGCAATGGAATCAATGATTAGTCACAAGATTCCATTGATCATTTTTGGTTTTGTGTTTTCTGAGTTAATAGGAGTGTTAAAGAGACCCCCAGCTTGGCCTTCTTTCAAGTATGAAGCGTCGGAAATGTTGTTACGACTAAGAGCTTTTGAAGGCTGGAATGTTGAACTTGAAGATGCAATCACAAATAGAGGTACTACTCTCATTGCTAAAAGTGTAACCTCTCAGTTTCGGGTACATTCGTATGTAGCTTCTGGTGCCCCGAGGTGGTTACGAAATCATTTTGACGATGAGATTGGTCTGGCCTCTGTTTAGAAATCGAAGAGATGATTTTTTGGGGATCTAGAGTTTGGGCTGAGGTTTTTGTTTGAAGCCCATTTGTAGGTTTTGGTGGCTCGGGTTTTTGGTGCTCTTTGGTGGGCTGGGTTGTAAATGTTGGTTTTAATGACCTAAATTAATGCAATTACATAGATGACAAAAAAACAAAATAAATAAAGTTAAAAACTCATTAAAGAGCTTTCCATATCACAACACTTTCGGACCAAACAAGAGACTTATTCACTTTCTCCACAGCATCTGCCCATGCCTTGTAATCACTTTTTTTAGACTTTTAGATCCTCTCGCGGAAGAAAAAAAATAAACAGATATAAATATATAGATTTTTAGTTTTTACTACTATATCTTTTTGTCAAATATGTTTACTAACTGTAATGAACTATTTTGTATTATCATTACGAATATTATGACGCATAACCTACTCCTTTACTGATAAAATTCAATATGTTAGCATAGGTTGTATGTCTAGAAACATATTTAAAAAAAAAAAAAAACTATCTACATAGTTAAGTACTTACAATTGCATCATAGCTGGCATACGTGAAATTTGGGGGATTTTCCAAAATTATATTTATCTCGTTGGATTTGCAGTCATGTAGAAAATACCATTTTGTAGAATTATTTGTTTACATGAAAATATAAACATAACTAAGAAAATTGTAAATTTGTTAATATTTTTTGCTAAACAATTTTAAAAAAGAAAATTACATGGTATAAGAGAGCTCTTTTATTAAAAAAAAAGTAAATAAATTTATAATAAAATATTATTTAGCATAAGAATAAGATGAATGAGTTCAAATAAAAGTCATTTTATGAGGCAATTTATGAGTCCTACATTGAAGAGAAAATAAAACATCATAAAGAATCGACAATAATGAATGTTATAGTCTTATAAGTAGGTATTACCATAATCTTGATTGTGTAAATCGAACTGTTTCGGTTTTCTTTTTCGTCTAGCTTTGTTTTCGTAACTTTTTAATTTACCAATTTGATTTTGATTTAATGGTTTGATAACTATTAATCATGAGTTCATGACCAAGCTTAACCGTTCAAATCCAATACTGATAAAGTTGAATCACTAAATTACAAAGTGTTCAAATTTAGAAACATACAATATTGAGTTTTATTTTGTTTGTTCCTCTCCTTGGTGCAAGCAGAAAGAGGAAAAAAAGAGAGAAAAAGAGAAGTCGCTGTAAGAGACCGGACTCTGAGGAAACGAGGGTGGGTCTTTGGGAATCGTAACACACAATACTGAATATTGTATCGCTATTAATACTGCTTTTATATACGCGGTAATTTGGATGAAAATAATGGAGATCGTGTCAGATTTTATGATTCAATCTTCCTCGGAAAATGTTGCATATTTATTTCGCCCACTCACGTGTATGTATTATGTACTATACACATTTACATTAGATGCATCTAGTTAGGGTTTGCAGTTACAGTTTTATATAGAGACGAAAAAAGGCCGTTTGAGCTGTCACGTGTTTTAAAACTTGACATATAGATGTATATATGTTCATGAGCTTCCTCTCAATTATGATATTTCATATTACCTTATAGAAATCAGTAGTTGGTACTTGGTAGTAACTAGTAATCTAAGTCAATAAGTGAAAAAAAAAAAAAGTCAACCAGCGGATAAATTATTGGAACGACGTTTGGGAACCCGTTGTCCAAAATGAATAATTTAATTTGCACATATTTAAAATAGATTATACAAACTCTCATTTTATGATCAGATTCTGAAAACAATTGTTAAGTGCCCCGATCCATCTGAATTTTTTTCGTATAACCATACAAGAAAAAACTACTTATAACTAGAGGATAATAATTTGACTGTTATTCCACAAAATATGATTATTACATTAGATTCAAAGCTTCTATACTTTCTCAATAACCCGTTTATTCGCAGGTTTTTTTTTTTTTTAAACCGTATTAGTGAATTAATATATATTATATATACTTATATCTATACTAAATACTAAAACTTTTGTGTGTATAAGAAAATGTACATGTATATGTAGTTGGCCGTTGGTTGGCTTTAATAAGAATGTATATAATATACAAGAACAATTGATAAATACCAAAGAAGGAAACCCTATCATGCATGATTGCAGCCTGCATGCGCAATTTACAATTTGTATGATTATAATGCAGATTGCAGACCAAATCATAACATACGTGCAAAAAATTACAAATCCTTCTCATATATACGTAGATACATGTAGATGTATATATACATTGCTTTTGAGATGAAACATATGACATAAGAAACTTGTCACATTCCATCAGGACCGTCTGATTTATTTGCTTATAAATCGATACAACATATATAGATATATACTATAAGATAACACAGGTTAATTAATTCGAGCACTAATAAAGAAACGATGGCGTCTCTCTCTCCCTCTTTTATAGTCTCATAAAACTTTCGTGTATTTTACGAATTTGTGTTTGTTGTATACACTTATATACATGAACGTGGTTACGTAGATGCAAACTTTGAAATAAGATGCAGAATGTTCGTCATGGAAAATGATATATCCACCGTCTTATATAACGAGCCACGATGTTGATACACGTCTTTCTTGTTAACGACAATCATGGATAACACCCAAATCTTAATGAAGGTGTCCCGTCCCCATGCGAGTGATTTGATGTGATCCTTTTAAACCTTTAATCACGTCGCAAATTATATATAACTTGTGGGAAAAAAAAGCACGTTGATATTTGTTTTAAATTTTATATAACTTTGCGAGTTTCACACACAATTTACATTCAATATTGGACTATCGAGAGGGAGGGAGCAAATCAGGACCGTCGATTGGGATATGAGAATAGGATCAACAAAATGTGCTATTTATTGAAGAGACAAGGGAATGAGAGAAAATTTATCAATATTTCTTATTTTGGTGAATGGAATTTGCGAAGAGAGAAGGAGATAAAGAGATTGAAAATTGAGAAGTCAGAATAAGAGCACACAAGTGGTGACATCTTTTGAGAATCAAAGAGAAACTCATGTTAATATAAAGTAATTCACATCCTTATTAGTTATTACTTTGGTGAAAGCCACTTTCTCGATCTACCCTAATATCAAGTCTCAATGTGAGAGATAGAAACCCTAGCCAACTCTAAAGTATCCCATTAGTTTTTTTTTTTTTTTAATATGCGTGTAAATTTTATTAAGGAATGAGAGGGTTTGTAAACATTTACAAAATTGCATAAAGAATTAATTAGTTAGAGCTCCTCTTTCAAAAAGTTTTTCTTGTGTGCAATAATGCAAACTATACTTATTTACATAATTGATACGACGATTATAAATAGTTTAGAGCATTTGAGGGCCTTGTTATTCTACTATAGACAATTTAATTCATAGTAGCGGCTAGTGACGTCCACTTATTGAAAAAAAAAAAAGAGAGGTATAAATACAATTCTTATATCAGTTTCTTTTTTTTTTAAATTCTCCGCAATAAAAATATCCTTATTGCATCACCAACCTAACCCCTCATCATATGATGATCACCTTTCTTTTTTCCTTTAAAATATACACATTAATATATATATATATATCTATCTCTGAAGGCATTAAATTTTCACAAATCAAACAAACATAAAGTATGAATAATAATAATATGAACCCATCTCTCTTCCAAAATTACACTTGGAACAACATCATCATCAACAACAACAACAAGAAGAATGATGATCATCATCATACCGATCCAATCGGTATGGCCATGGACCAACACAACCCCCTCCACATCTTCAATCCTTTCACTTATTCCTCTTCTTCTCATTTCCCTCCTCTCTCTTCTTCTCTCGCAACTACCAATCTTTTCTCCGGAGATCAAGAAGACGAAGAAGACGAAGAAGAGCCGCTAGAGGAACTTGGTGCTATGAAAGAGATGATGTACAAGATTGCAGCCATGCAGCCCGTCGACATCGATCCAGCAACCGTCAAGAAACCCAAACGCCGAAACGTCAGGATCTCCGACGACCCTCAAAGCGTGGCAGCGAGACACCGCCGCGAGAGAATCAGCGAGAGGATCAGAATCCTACAGAGACTCGTGCCCGGTGGCACCAAGATGGATACAGCTTCAATGCTCGACGAAGCCATACGCTACGTCAAGTTCTTGAAACGGCAGATCCGGCTACTCAATAATCCTCCTCCGCCGCAAGATCAAGCTTCTCAGGCGGTGACGACATCTTGGGTTTCGCCGCCACCACCGCCAGATTTTGGCGGTGAAGGAGAATTGATCTAAATCAGGTGACAGTTCCATTAATAGTAACTAAATCATGTTATAAAGTGTGAGTAATGGTGCAATTATGTAAAGTGTTTATATATAAAAATGGATACGAAGTAAGAGTTTGTTAGGATATGGAGTAATATATTGTTGTTGACCGAGAAAAGGTTGTGGAATAATCATAACGGTTAGCTTGAGTTGTGTACCACCATATATTAAATATTATGTTATCATTTCGTATATATATAATAATAAGGTCTTGATTTGTAGTTTGGTTGTATACAAGTTTTGGCCGGGCATTTTTGGGGAATAAAAACCATGACGCCATGAAAAAAACCTATTTAAATAGTGTTATCATTACTGTGGACTTTTGTCTTTGTATATACACAATGTACAGATTCGTATTATATTATAGAGCATATATAAATGTACTCCATTGTTGCATCTCTCATTTGTCTCTCATTTGAACGTTAATACTTAGCACCTATATATATATATAATATTTTTTTAATAAGGAGCACATATTCATCTTACGTGCATACCTCACATTTGAACGTTAATACTTAGCACCTTCATAAATTTGAACTCAATTTGTATATGTATGCCTGTGTGTCTATTATATGGGACAAAATTTAAATAATTCTAATAATTTTAAGGGTGAAATGTTTGCTAGCAACTAACAATCCAAACAAACAAATGATTCAATACAACAAACTTAAGTTTTATGACGAAAATATTCTTATTAATCATACAAAAACTAAAAACCTAAATAGACTATAGAGTCTAGACGTATCCAGTTATAATTTTGTTTTTCGTAAAATCGCTAAACCACAGATGTTTAGATTCTATAAACACGTTTATGATCAGAATGACAATTACGATTATCATCCCATAAAATGAAAGTTTGTTATATATATAATATAATTGTCAGTTGATAAAAAAGACAATATATATTAGTTGATAAAAAAAACAATATATAATATATATTGTCTAAACCGATATGGTGTTGATATACACATACACCAAAAAAAGAGCTTAGACACATTTATATCGAGGATGGTGCAGAGAAAATGTACTTGCTCGTTCGAATTAATGGAGAAGTCCAATTAAAACAGTTGCAATCTCTTTTTACCTTCCCAATAACGAAAAGAAAACCTTTGACAACAAACAAACATAAAAAAACCAGAACTTTGCTCCACACTTGTAGGTGAGAAAGAGAGAGAGAGAGAGACCAAACGTATGCTCTTTGTTTACTTCACTTCGATATTTCTGCTGACTTTTGTGTCTCCTCACATTCATAGCCTAGCTATAAAGACAGAGTGAAATGTCAGTGAGAATCAAGGAAACCTATCCATAATGCTACGAAATCGTTTAATTATATTTATTTTCTCTTGGCCACATAGAGATTCATAGCCTAGAGATAAGTACAAGAACTTAACGACTAAATTTAGCTCAAACAATGCATCCATAATCACCATTACGTCTAATTATATCCATCGGTATGATTCCTATTTTTCACATTTGATTTGACTTAATGCAGAAAGATTTCGATGAAGATTCAAAATAATTCTTACATCACCAAGCAATTTTTTTATCTTGCTAACCTAAGTGGCTTAAAAGATGCTCAAAACATATAGTTGATTTTTACGGCCCATTAAAGTGAGGTCGGCCTAAATAGCATGAAAAGTGACTAATGGGCCTACAATATTTCAAGTGTCCGGTTTTTCTCTCTAGTTCTCTGCTCGTATGAGAGAGAAAACCCACCCGGGAATCTCCGACCCGACCGAGAAATGGGATCGTCTGCGAATACAGAAACCAACGGCACAGCCTCGCCACCGTCGTCGAATCACAAGCCTCCGGCTACGAATGGCGGTGATGCGTCTCTGATTCGACCTCATCCTCCTCCTTTAGCTCCTGATCAGGCGATTTCAGAGTCGGATCCGTCGAAGAAGAGGAAAATGAGGATGCTTCCGCTCGAGGTGGGTACTCGTGTGATGTGTCGGTGGAGAGACGGAAAACACCATCCGGTGAAAGTAATCGAGCGCCGGAGGATTCATAATGGCGGCCACAATGATTACGAGTATTACGTTCATTACACTGAGTGTATGTCGTTTTAACTCCTTATAAAGTTTTTGTTAGTGCTGGGATCATGAAGTTTGGTCTTCAGTTATGGTTGATTTGACTGATGAACATCAAAAGAGTAGAAATTTAGTAAAGGGCTTGTGTTTAAATTCTTGTTTTGTTCATTATACTACAAGTGTTTGATTTTCGGCATTTGTTTTTGAAACTGCAGTTAATAGGAGGCTGGATGAATGGACTCACCTGGACCAACTGGACCTTGATTCAGTCGAGTGCGCTGTTGATGAAAAAGTGGAAGACAAGGTGATTTTATTAGTTTTATGTTGTTAGGTGCATAATGCTTCACTGCATTACATGACTTTTCTCTTCCAACTTTAGCACTGAGCGTAGAAATATGTCTATGGTTTTTAGGTGACGAGCTTGAAGATGACACGCCACCAGAAGCGGAAGATCGATGAGACACATGTAGAGGTAAGTTATGAATGCCACTAGAAGGTGGGTCCTAGAAACGTAGTGCTTATGTTGATTCGAAGTGCTGTGTTTCAAAATGTTTATATAGGGTCATGAAGAGCTGGATGCAGCAAGTTTGCGTGAACATGAAGAGTTCACGAAAGTGAAGAACATAGCAACGATTGAGCTTGGAAAATATGAGATTGAGACTTGGTACTTCTCTCCTTTTCCGCCGGAATACAATGACTGTGTGAAGCTCTTTTTTTGTGAGTTTTGCCTGAATTTCATGAAACGCAAAGAGCAGCTTCAAAGGCATATGGTGAGCAACTATCTGTCTTTTTTATTTCTGTATGATGTTTTGTGATTACATTTTCTTCGTTAGCTTATTTTCAATCCATATTCTCTGTTCTTGCGTTTCTTTTTCTGTGGCTGTTGAAATATAGTAATTTTCTTTATTGTATGAGATCTATAGCATGTAATCTTTCACATTATATTGAATATTTTCACTGGCTTGCATATCTACACTCACAGTTTATTCAAGTTGCTGCATTATGTTTTTCATTTTATAGTTTTTGTATAATTTCCCTGTTTTTCTCTGCAGAGGAAGTGTGATCTGAAGCATCCCCCTGGTGATGAAATTTATCGAAGTGGTACCTTGTCAATGTTTGAGGTAATAACCCGTGACTTTTTCTTATATCGTTTGCTCAGACATCTTCCACTGAAAATGCTGTTTATATTGTCAGCTTTATTACTTGCGTTTTCTTATATGGATGCTAATTAGTTATCTCTCACTTGGTTCTGTTGTATATTAAGAAGTGAATTTTCACCAAGCAGAAAATTTGTTTCTAATATCTTTTCTCTAACCATACCCTGATCTTACAGGTAGATGGCAAAAAGAACAAGGTCTATGCACAGAATCTCTGTTACCTGGCAAAGTTATTTCTTGACCACAAAACTCTTTACTACGATGTTGATTTGTTTCTGTTCTACGTTCTTTGCGAATGCGATGATCGAGGATGCCACATGGTTGGATACTTTTCAAAGGTAACATAGCAAAACATTTACAGATATGTTTGGTTTCAGTTGTCTGGTTTGTTGATCAAATGTAACTTCTATTGGTATAGGAAAAACAATCGGAAGAAGCATACAACTTAGCTTGCATTCTAACTCTTCCTCCATATCAAAGGAAAGGCTACGGCAAATTCTTAATAGCCTTCTGTGAGTTCTTTGTCACTCTGACTCATTTGTTTTTCTCAATCCCATCTCTTTCTAAAGCTACAGGTTGATAACAAATTGTCCTTCTGGGTTGCAGCTTATGAACTGTCAAAGAAAGAGGGAAAAGTTGGGACACCGGAAAGACCCTTGTCGGATCTAGGCTTACTAAGCTACAGAGGTTATTGGACCCGTGTTCTCTTAGACATCTTGAAAAAACATAAAGGAAACATTTCTATCAAGGTTAGATTGTGTTTCGATCTGATGGAAACTCTTACGCTAATCTTGGTTTCTGCGATCTAAGAATTCAAACATGATGATGATGTAGGAGCTGAGCGACATGACAGCAATCAAAGCAGAAGATATATTAAGCACACTTCAGAGCCTAGAACTGATACAATACAGGAAAGGACAACACGTGATCTGTGCGGATCCAAAGGTTCTGGACCGACATCTGAAAGCTGCAGGCCGAGGTGGTCTTGATGTTGATGTTAGCAAACTGATTTGGACACCTTACAAGGACCAGAGTTAACAGTTTTAAGTACACGCTTCTTGTGCCATTGGAATTGATTTTAGTCATTGAGTGTGTAAGTATCTCCTTTATGCAAAACGGGCTTTCTTCTCCTCCTAAAATCTGTGTAGTTTACTTGTAAATGTTGAATCGTACTTGGAATGGTGTTTATCAACAACGATCTTTAAAATGGGGAATTTGAAAGAACTTCATTGTTTCATCTTTCTTTTGCTAATATATACACACAGAAATCGGTCTTCTTTCACAATGTGTTTTTAATTTATATTTTTCTAATTAAAATTAAGTTTTAGTTAATTTTTCAGATATAATGTTGCTACTCCACGATAAAAGCCAACTCAATCATGTCTATATTCTCCAGTCCACATCATCCACCAACGAACCTACACTTTTGATTTTAGGTTTATTGGTGCCAATGTGGTCCATTCTTTACTTAACATTTCTGTATAGATTCTCTTCTTTACTCAGGTCACGCCCAAATATATTCTTCCTTTTTTGTTAACCTGTAGGCTATAAATTAAGTTTAACATATAATATGAGAAAAAGTAACCATACAATCATATTTTCCCCCAGTTTTCCGTAATAATGTTTATTTTAATTTGATCACCAATCGTTATCAATATTATTTTGTTTTGGCTAAAACCAATCGTTATCAATATTTAATAGTTTTTTACATAAACATAGAATTTTAGTTCAGCGGTTGGTCAATAGATAACAAGATTTATATACCCAAAATATAGAGTTAAACCACCAGAATACTTGAAACATTGTATATTTAATTCTTAGAAACCCTTGGATTGGACGTTCTAAATAGCATTATGTGTCGTGGCTAGGCCATGTGTTTTATTCTTTACACAATTAACATTTTTAAAAAAAGTTATGATATATAATTTATAAGATGTTCTCATACGATATATGAGACGACAAAGAAACATTTTATACTGAATTTGTTAGTGTATTAATACTATGATCATATACTGCATTTGCTAATTGGAAGATGAAGAACATAGGCTGTCGAAAACAATAAATTAAGGAACATACAAAATAGATGACATAATTACACAAGTCTTAGATCCATATACATGGATACAATTATCAATAAAGTAAAAGGATAGAACAAGAAGTGTAAGAAATTGTCTTCCATTATGTAGAAAATAATGGAAATAAAAACTTGATTTTGTTTTTGTTAAAAAAACTAGCTTGTATTTCAGAATCAGAGTTTAGAATGAAAAAGAAAAAAACGAAAATAAAGTAATCAGTCTCTGACAGAACTCCCCCTCTCAACTTGAATAAATCCAAATGAATTTTTGATGCTCTTTGAGTGATAATTGCAACTTGTAAAATACCAAAATTTTTAGTAAGTTCTTAATTAATTTTTGTTCGGAATGACGTTTTTGTACTACGAAACACAACCCTACCATGAACAACTTATCTATAAAATGTAGTTTACTGTTTCATAGAAGCAAAATATATCGTTATCACTTTACGGATCACCAAATCGTGGATTTTAATGAGAGGTGATTCACAACTATTGGGGAGAAAGACATGACACCTAATTTCTTATTTTTCTGTCTGCTGATGACTTTGAAAGCCGCAAAGCTACTAAAGATTCTAAATATACCCAAAATAGAAATATACATTTACATATTCCCATTTCTATTCAATAGTAGATCACATTATTATATACGCTAGCAACTTTTCATTTGTTCCTTCGAATGACAAATTGTTTACCAAAATTTTATATTTTGTGTTTCAAAAAAATATAGATTTTTTCTAAAATAATATGTTGATAATTCCAAAGATGATCAGGTTCATTCCAAATGATTTTTCTGCTTAGGCCACTTGCACTTACACTAAGCGAAGGGGATACACTAAAGTTTGCTATTATTGAGATTTTTAACTCTTCAGTCTTTGTTTAGATGTGTCATTAGGAAGTAGAGAGTAGCAAAACACTCTCGCTATTGGGATTTATGACCCCCAAAAAAACAACAACATAAGATTAATATGGATGATATCCATTTTTCGATTATTTAAAAATTTATTATCCTCGAACACAACGTAAATAACTAGACAATAATCCCTAAAATTTATCCCAAAAAATGTAAGAGATGTAATAACTAATATTAATATATATACGAATATAGAAAAGGGAATTCACTTATATGAAATATGTTTTTGTAAATACAAAATATAATATATTTCCAATTAATTGTCCACTCTCACTTTACTAGGTTTTACATATTAAGTAGTTAAATATTTTCAGTATCTATGGCTTTTAAATTTAACAAATTTAGATTGGTTAACAGAGGAGATGCATGTTTGTTTGTTTTTGGGTTAAAGTTTATGATACATGTTGAATCAAATTTCTTTACCGAGTAACGAATCTCGTTGATTTCATAAATACCATTAGCTTTTCTAGCAAAGAGCAGAAAATATCATTGTTATTCATAGTGATCTTATCATCACATTTGTCCCGGAAGGCTGAATCTTCTCTATATAGATACAATAATAGATATATACAGCTTTTTAAAATTATAATCCTAAAATTTCAATCTCCAACCAACGGACCACTTTTATTAGTATATAATAGTGTCAATAAACAAAAATAACACACACAAACCAAAAAAAAACACACGAGACAAAAGACACAATGGGTTCTTCTCGGCAAACAAGGCGAAACAGAGCACTTTCCTCTGTTTTCACACTTCTTCTCTGTTTCTTCCTCTGCATCTTCGAGCCATCGAACGCCCAATCTTCTCCGGTCTTCGCCTGTGACGTCACCGGAAACCCTTCTCTAGCCGGGTTTGGATTCTGCAACACGGGGTTGAAGGCCGAAGCCCGAGTCACCGACCTTGTCGGAAGATTGACGTTGGAGGAGAAAATCGGGTTCTTGGTGAGCAAAGCTAGTGGCGTGAGCCGCCTTGGGATTCCGGATTATAATTGGTGGTCGGAGGCACTTCACGGCGTCTCTGATGTCGGAGGTGGTTCTCATTTCTCCGGTCAGGTCCCTGGCGCCACTAGCTTCCCACAAGTCATACTCACCGCAGCTTCCTTCAATGTATCTCTGTTCCAAGCCATTGGCAAGGTGAAAGAATTATCCCTTAATTTGGATAATGTGAAAACTCACTTATTTGGATAATGGAGGGTTTTATTTGGGTACATTGGTACAAGTTCTTTCTCAACGTTGTTTTTTTTTTGCTTCTAGCCTTAATAACTTTTATTCTATGATTTGGTTTTGAAGGCTGTGTCGACAGAGGCGAGGGCAATGTACAATGTGGGAATAGCCGGATTAACGTTTTGGTCGCCGAATGTGAACATATTTCGAGACCCGAGATGGGGAAGAGGACAAGAGACTCCCGGCGAGGACCCGACGCTCACGAGCAAATACGCGGTGGCTTATGTTAAAGGTCTTCAGGAGACTGACGGTGGAGATCCTAACCGTCTAAAAGTCGCTGCTTGCTGCAAACACTACACCGCCTACGACGTTGACAATTGGAAAGGAGTCCATCGTTTCACTTTCAATGCCGTGGTAAGAAAAAAAGAGCTTTTGGATTCTTTGAACATTATTAAGTGGCTTTCGTTATTGGTCACACCAAATACATTTCAATGTTTTATTGACTGTGTTTTTGTTTTGTGTTGGATTAGGTGAACCAACAAGATATGGATGATACGTTTCAACCACCGTTCAAGAGCTGTGTGATTGATGGGAATGTGGCTAGTGTCATGTGCTCTTACAACCAAGTTAACGGTAAACCGACATGTGCTGATCCTGATCTGCTTTCCGGTGTGATCCGCGGACAATGGAAGTTAAACGGGTAAGGTTGTTTCGGGACGGTTTAATTCTAATGAGGCTTTGGTATTTTAAATCATTGTTTTTTTCGTTAGGTACATTGTTTCGGATTGTGATTCAGTAGATGTGATGTATACGAACCAACATTATACCAAGACTCCAGAGGAAGCTGTGGCCAAATCTATGTTGGCAGGTTTGGATTTGAATTGTGATCATTTCACGGGTCAACACGGTATGGAAGCGGTCAAGGCGGGTTTGATAAACGAGACAGCTATTGACAAAGCGATTTCAAACAATTTCAAGACTCTGATGCGTTTAGGATTCTTCGATGGTGATCCAAAGAAACAGCCCTACGGTGGTCTTGGGCCTAAGGACGTTTGCACAGCTGAGAACCAAGAACTCGCTAGAGAAGCCGCAAGGCAAGGCATTGTCTTGCTCAAGAACTCGGCTGGTTCGCTTCCGCTCTCACCTTCTGCTATCAAAACGCTAGCAGTGATCGGACCAAACGCTAACGTCACCAAAACGATGATCGGAAACTACAACGGTAAATTGAAATGAACACAAATTGAAACACAAGTGATTATCGGTCTCAACGATTCAATTTCAAGCTTGAATTTATAAAAAAAAAAAAAAAATTCAAGCTTGGATGCGTGAAACTGAGATCGTTTTTATCTTCTTCAGGCTTACCGTGCAAGTACACAACACCTCTTCAGGGAGTGGCGGTAACGGTTTCGCCGACGTATAAGCCAGGCTGTTCTGACGTGGCTTGCGCAGAGGCCGATTTAGACTCAGCCATGGCTCTGGCGGTTTCTGCGGATGCGGTTGTGCTCGTGATGGGCGCAGAACAATCCATTGAGAAGGAGGACCTTGACCGACTCGACCTGAACCTTCCCGGAAAACAGCAAGAGCTTGTGACTCAGGTGGCTAAGGCGGCGAAAGGACCGGTGGTGCTAGTCATAATGTCCGGAGGAGGATTTGATATTACTTTCGCCAAGAACGATGACAAGATCACAAGCATTATGTGGGTTGGGTATCCTGGCGAAGCCGGTGGTCTTGCCATTGCTGACGTCATCTTCGGTCGTCATAACCCGGGTAAGATTCTGTTAATCCGGATTGAATCGGTAATAACCGACCGGTTCGGGTTTACGATTGTGATTTCGGTAACCGGTAAATTTTTGGTTTTTCGGTAGGCGGAAAGTTGCCGATGACGTGGTATCCTCAGTCGTATGTGGAGAAAGTCCCGATGTCGAATATGAACATGAGACCCGACGAATCAAGCGGGTATCCGGGTCGTACTTACCGGTTCTACACCGGAGAAACCGTGTACGCCTTCGGAGACGGTATTAGCTACACTCAGTTCAGCCATCGGCTAATCAAAGCCCCACGACTAGTCTCTCTCCGTCTTGACGACAACCACCCTTGCCGATCATCGGAGTGCCAATCCCTGGACGCGATCGGACCGCACTGCGAGAACGCCGTCGAAGGAGGATCAGATTTCGAAGTCCATCTGAAGGTGAGGAACGCGGGAGACAAACAGGGAAGCCACACGGTGTTTCTGTTCACGACGCCGCCGGCTGTACACAGATCGCCGATTAAGCATCTTCTAGGGTTCGAGAAGGTTCTTCTTGGGAAGAATGAAGAGGCGGTGGTTAGATTTAAGGTCGATGTATGTAAGGATCTCAGTGTTGTTGATGAAACCGGGAAGAGGAAAATTGCGTTAGGCCAACATCTTCTCCATGTGGGAAGCTTGAAACATTCCTTGAGAATCAAGGTTTGATTCGAGGAGTTCTATTTATTTTATTTTATTTTTAATTTGAATGAGAATTATAAAATATTGAAATAAAATAAAAAGAAAAAAATAGTGAACTGGTACGAATCTGGCGGGTCATAGTGGATCTGAGTAGCTTTGAAGCAAATTTTTATTTGATTTAGCATACTTTTGAATTCGTTTTGAGCAAGTTATGGTGAAATCAAAGTTGTAGCTTATTTGTGTGTTTCAATAACATAAAGCTTGCACGAAGTAAAAGGTAATTTTGATTCTTGTATTGAAAATTGACACATCCAATAGTTGGATGAAAGATTCTTTAATATGATATTTGACTTTTGGTTCCTATAGACTGCGATTACTACTGTTTTGGTTTTCATCGAATTGGTTTCTATTACATCTTGCTTATTTTCAAAATATAAATGTGTTAGCACAAATACTTAATATCAAACTTGGTAAAATAATAAATTGTGAAGGATGCTTTGACTCCACCAAACGTCAAGACAAGAAAACCCATTGCAAGTCAAATGTAATTAATGATAAAAATTAGCAAAAACAAATCATAAGAATTTGTGATTCCATGGTAAAGAGTTCAGATACCTCCGTTGCATGTATGATTTAACAAAGAGTAACTAAGAAAAATATACATAAACCCAAAACAATACCATGGGGACGAGAAGAAACAGAGCACCCTCCTCTGTTTCCTCTGTTTCCTCTGTTCTCCTTTGTTTTTTCGTCTACATCTCTTCCTTCTCCGAGCTCTCAAATGCCCAGTCTTCACCGGCGTTTGCCTGCGATGATTCAGGAAACCCTTCTCTCGCTGGGTTTGGGTTCTGCAACACCACACTAAAGATCGAAGCCCGTGTCGCTGATCTTGTTGGGAGACTAACGTTGCAAGAGAAGATAAGGTTTCTAGGGAGCAGCGGAAACGGCGCGAGCCGCTTGGGGATTCCGACGTATGAGTGGTGGGCTGAGGCACTTCACGGAGTATCTTACATCGGACCAGCCACTCGTTTCACGGAGCTAGTCCCTAGCGCCACAAGCTTCCCTCAAGTCATACTCACCGCTGCTTCATTCAATGTATCTCTGTTCCAAGCCATTGGCAAGGTACACAAATTAATATGAAATCACATTTCCACAATTTTTTGTTTCAATACGTTAGACAGGGTTTACTATCATTGAATTGGCTTCTATTATGTGATTTGGTTCAAGGCTGTGTCAACGGAGGCGAGGGCAATGTACAATGTGGGATTGGCCGGATTAACGTACTGGTCACCGAATGTGAACATATTTCGGGACCCGAGATGGGGAAGAGGACAAGAGACTCCCGGTGAGGACCCGACGCTCTCGAGCAAATACGCGGTGGCTTATGTTAAGGGTCTTCAGGAGACTGACGGAGGAGATCCTAACCGTCTAAAAGTGGCTGCTTGCTGCAAACACACAACCGCCTATGACCTAGAAAAATGGAAAGGAACCGTGCGTTACACTTTCAACGCGGTGGTAAAAGGCTCTTGTACACTTAGTATGGTTTGATATTGGTCGGACCAAATACATGTTGATGATCTGGTATTTGTGTGTGTGTTGGACTAGGTGACCCAACAAGATTTGGACGATACGTACAACGCACCGTTTAAGAGCTGCGTGATTGATGGGAATGTAGCTTCTGTTATGTGTTCTTACAACCAAGTTAATGGTAAACCCACGTGTGCGGATCCTGGTCTGCTTTCCGGTCTGATCCCCGATCAATGGAAATTAAACGGGTAAGTAGAAAAAAGGGTCTTCGATTAGCGTATCTAGTTCGATTTTTCATTTACAGATTTTTGTTTTAGGTACATTGTTTCGGATTGCGATTCGTTAGGTATTTTGTACGGTGCACAACACTATACCAAGACTCCGGAGGAAGCAGCTGCAAAATCTATATTGGCAGGATTGGATTTGAATTGTGGTTCTTTCTTGGCTAACCACACGGAGAATGCGGTCAAGGCAGGGCTGATCGACGAAGCAGCTATTAACAAAGCGATTTCGAACAACTTTGCAACTCTGATGCGTTTAGGATTCTTCGACGGTAACCCAAAGAACCAGCCTTATGGTGGTCTCGGTCCCAAGGACGTGTGCACGGTTGAGCACCAAGAACTCGCAGCAGAAACCGCAAGGCAAGGCATTGTCTTGCTCAAGAACTCTGCTGGCTCGCTACCGCTTTCTCCTTCCCTGATCAAAACGTTGGCTGTGATCGGACCAAACGCTAATGTCACAAGAACAATGATCGGCAATTACGAAGGTAAAATTCAAAATTTAATCGAATTTCAAACTCAAACCTCGAATGTGAATCCAATTTAATTGTTCTTCTTCAGGCGTGGCTTGCAAATATATAACTCCGCTTCAGGGACTTGAGAGGACGGTGTTGACGAAGTATCATCGTGGCTGCTTCAACGTGACGTGTGTAATGGCTGAGGTAGAGGAGGCAACAAAGCTGGCGGCGACTGCTGATGCGACGGTGTTAGTAATGGGAGCCGATCAATCCATTGAGAAGGAGACATTAGATCGAATCGACCTGAATCTTCCCGGAAAGCAGCAAGAGCTTGTGACTCAGGTGGCTAAGGCGGCGAAAGGACCGGTGGTGCTCGTGATAATGTCCGGTGGAGAATTTGACATTAATTTCGCCAAGAACGATGAGAAGATCACAAGCATTATTTGGGTCGGACATCCTGGTGAAGCTGGTGGTATCGTCATTGCTGACGTCATCTTCGGTCGTCATAATCCGGGTAAGACTCTATTCTCCGGTTTGAACCGACCGGTCCGGTTTTGTGGTTGCAATTTTGGGTAACCGGTTAATTTTGTTGGTAGGCGGAAAGCTGCCGGTGACTTGGTATCCTCAATCGTATGTGGAGAAAGTTCCGATGACGAATATGAATATGAGACCCGACAAATCAAGCGGGTATCCGGGTCGGACTTACCGGTTTTACACCGGAGAAACTGTATACGCCTTCGGAGATGGGCTTAGTTACACTAATTTCAGCCATGAGCTTATTAAAGCTCCGAAGCTCGCCTCTCTCCGTCTTGACGAGAGCCACCCTTGCCGATCGTCGGAGTGCCAATCGGTGGACGCGATTGGACCGCCCTGCGAGAACGCCGTCGAGGGAGGCTCGGATTCGGAAGTCCACCTGAAGGTGAGGAACGTCGGAGACAGAGAGGGAAGCCACACGGTGTTTCTGTTCACGACGCCGCCGGAGATACACGGATCGCCGAGGAAGCATCTTGTCCGGTTTGAGAAGGTTCGTCTCGGAGAGAAGGAAGAGACGGTCGTTAGGTTAAAGGTCGATGTGTGTAAGGATCTGAGTGTGGTTGATGAGATTGGGAAGAGAAGAATCGCGTTAGGCCAACATCTTCTCCATGTGGGAAGCTTAAATCACTCCTTGAAAATTAGCGTCTGCTACGAGAGATTTTGTTTTTATTGCTTAAAATTTAAAAGGAATAAAAACTTGAGGAAAATAATAAAAATGTTCTGAACATTTGGATAGATTCGTTAGCTTATATATTTGTGTGTGAACAGTGACCACTTGTATTGGCGGCGTCTTGGGCGGTTGGTTACGTAAATCGCGTTCGAAATGCAATTGACGAAACTACCCTTTTAAATTTTTTTGAAAATTCCGTAGTCTTCTCTCTTATTCTTCTTCGAGATTGTCTCGCCTTCACCGCCGCCTACTGTCATCGCAGTCGATGCTATCTCCATCTTTATTGCGTCGTCTCTTAAATAACGGCCGAAACTGAGAAACACTAGCATCTCGTATCTGGTGTCAGAATTTAAAAAGAATTAACCCTTTTTTTTTCTTTCAAAAAGGACGACTTTTGAGGAATTTAATAATAAAAAAAGTAGCAGATACAACGAAAACCCATCCAACTGGGTTTACTTTTCTCCGTCGAATTCGAATGAACAGTACTCGATGGGAAAAAAGTGTGATTCTACTCTTATTCGATTGGGTGCTTTTTGCTACTTTTCTTTGGTTCTCATTTGCCGCGTTGACTTTTTAGGCGTTGGGGGTGCAAACAGTGAGGATTAGAATCGGACATGTCGCCTGACGAAGAACTTGTTCCGGTGGATCCATCGGCGGTTGTCACGGTGAAGAGGAAGACACCTCAGTCGTCGCGGAGCTGGATTTCCATAGACGCGACGGGGCAGAAAACGGTGCTTGACGTAGACAAATACGCGATTATGCACCGTGTCCAGATCCACGCCCGCGATCTCCGTATCCTCGACCCAAACCTTTTTTACCCTTCTGCTATTCTTGGTCGAGAAAGAGCCATTGTCCTTAACTTAGAGGTTGGGACTTTTGTTTTCTCCTCTGCTTTTTAGTTTTATCATGTTTGATTGATTCAAGTTTGTTTTTGTTCTGATGCAGCATATCAAGGCGATTATCACTTCCGAAGAGGTCAGAATCAGTTTACTTTGATTTATATATCTTGATAGAGAAAGTTCTTTCTCGCTGGCTTGTTGCTAAACTAGCTACATTTGGACAAGCACTAAACTTTGTAAACTTGGTTAATTTTCAATACTTGATGCTACTTTGTGTAAAAAGTTCACATTTTCTCTCCTTTTGAATTGATGATGGCTTGGTTTGGTTTTTAAAAATGCTCAGGTTTTGCTTAGAGATTCATCAGATGAAAATGTCATTCCCGTCCTGGAGGAGCTTCAGAGACGTTTGCCCGTTGGAAAGGAGGCACACCATGGTCAAGGAGATGCTGAGGCGGGTGAAGAAGATGGTATTCCTCAACTTTTGTCATTTTAAGCACTCAAATCTGGATAATTCTTTTGATGTTCTTGATGCCTATATTGCATTAAGACTACATAAGATCCATTCACTCTTTTCACTTTTGGTATTTGAAATGCTTGCTTGTTACTATTTAGAATCCCCATTTGAATTTCGGGCACTGGAGGTGGTTTTGGAAGCTATTTGTAGTTTCCTAGATGCAAAGACAACAGAACTAGAGAATTCTGCTTATCCTGCTTTGGATGAACTTACCTTGAAGGTAGGTAATTCCGAGACTATTGCCTTCACTGATCCATTTCCAACTACATCAGACGATGAACACCATTTCATTTTGTAGATAAGTAGCCGTAACTTGGAAAGGGTTCGTAAATTGAAGAGTGCCATGACCCGATTGACAGCTCGGCTCCAAAAGGTGAGCAGTCATGATTGGGAAACAGAGCCTATGTTTAGAAAGGAAGTATGTTTATGAAATATGCTTAAGCCTCATGACAATTAACTGTGTCTTAAAGTGACTCATACACTCATCCTGTGCTGCGTCATATACTTTGAGTATTATGCCTCCTCGCACATTTCAAGTGAACATCATGGAAAGAGACATACCGAGTTAAAGTTGGGTCTAAATGAGTATATGAAACTGGAATGAAGAAGAAGAATTAAAGCTCTCTCATCACTTTTTGTAGGTAAGGGATGAGCTGGAACAATTGTTAGATGATGACGATGGTATGGCTGATCTCTATCTTTCAAGGAAGCTTGCTGGTGTATCTTCATCGATTAGTGTTTCTGATGAACCCCTTTGGTATCCTACGTCCCCAACAATAGGTTCTAAGATTTCCCGAGCAAGTAGAGTGAGGTTAGCCACGGTTCGTGGGGACGATGAAAATGATGTTGAAGAACTTGAAATGTTGCTCGAGGTTGTTTGTTGCATGTATATCTACCATAATCTCTGTTTTCAGCTACATATGAGATTTAAACAACCATTAATTTGATTTTGTTTTACAGGCATACTTCATGCAAATCGACAGCAGTTTGAACAAATTAACCGCGGTATCGTATCATCTTGTTCCCTTCTGTTCTTGCCTTTCTTATTTTTTTCTTTATAGTTGTGAATCTTTGTGATATCTCTGACTCAGAGTGTATAAATTGAACATGATGCAGCTACGCGAGTATATTGATGACACAGAGGATTACATTAACATCCAGGTAACCAAAATGTAAACCTATTTTCCTGAATTTTAAGGATGTTATGAAAATGTAACCTCTCTCACAGGCTAATGTAGACTATATAATCATCGGTTATTTTGCAGCTAGACAATCATCGAAATCAACTGATTCAGGTGAGTGAATATAGAACAATCCTCAAGATAGATAATCCTTATACATATTTTTAAATGTGTCTAAAAATTACACACAATCTCTGCAGTTAGAGCTTAAATTAAGCTCCGGAACCGTCTGTGTATCAATGTACTCGTTGATCGCGGGAATATTCGGCATGAACATTCCATACACATGGAACGACGACCATGGATACATTTTCAAATGGGTAAGAATCACATTTTAGAAAGACTCATTTCGATTCGTGCGAAGACTTGATTTCTTAGTTTTTTTTTTTTTTCTTTTCTTTTGGCAGGTGGTTAGCCTCACAGGGACGTTTTGCGCAGTCTTGTTCGTGATTATACTATCGTACGCTCGGTTCAAAGGGCTCGTGGGATCTTGATGATCGGATGAAAAAAAAAAGGTGGATTGTAAACTGTGATTGTCAATGCATTAGGTGTAACTGTTCAAACATTCGAATCTAAATTTGAAATTAGGATGAACGATTCGACTGATGATAGATAATTTTTTCCGCAATACATGAATCTAGAATAGCGTTATCTATAACATGTCGAAATTTTCGATAAAAGTATTGAATAGATGTAATTTTTGGTTTGCACAAAAAAAAAAAAAAAAAAAATGTAATTTTTGGTTTTTAAAATCCAAAATCTCATTTCATCTTCAAATCAAAACAAAGCCATTGCTCATTGGCATGTTTCTGGCCAACTTATGGCCCCCCTTTATAATAAAGCAAAAGTTGTGTGTATTTATTTCTTAACTGAACCAATGGAATGGAACCAGGATGAATCAAATCGCTTATCCGATCGATCCTAACCGAATTGAAATGAATCCGGTTCTACTCATCCCTTACCCGAATCAACCCAAAACCCGAAAATACCGAACTGAAGCGACTTCAATTTGGTATTCGAGTCCAGCCTCCAGGAAAGAACCTGACTCGTCCCTTCTCATATTAATAATTCTGCTAATAATCTCTCTTCGCTCTTTCTTTTCTTCACTGTTCTTTGTTTTAATATTCGAACCTCTATTTGGAGCAGGAGGCGATTTCTCCTGTCTCAGATCCACCTGGTCTTCAATTCTTTTCTGTATCCATTCTGGTATTATTCACCGCACATCTGATTACCTTTGTTTTTTTTTTTAATGGGGTTTCTATTGATTGCTTGATATGGATTCATGAATCAGAATTGCATGGCTGTTTTGTAAAATTGACTGTTCTGGCTTTAATTTTTCTTCAATTTGTTCCATTCTCTTCTTAGTTTTTTGTTGTTGTTGTTGTGACTTTTAAGCTATTTGCTTTCTCTGGGCTATTAGATTTTGGTCAATAATCCCTAAATCGGCATCTTTAGACTCTGTTGTTGTCTCCAACTTTCGTCTTTGTTATGTGAAATTTGCAGAGAATTAAAGTATATGATGAGTCCTTGTTTAGATCTTCTTCTTTTCCAGAGTGCTTTAGACTTTAGAGAGTCTTGAGGTTTTTATTCTAACTGATACGAACTGTTCTGAAAATTGGGTGCAGATTATTCTAAAACTTATTGCTCGAAGCTCAGTTTTAGATCGAGATGGATACTACTAGAGATGATGATTTCACATTCTCAAGGGTGAGTTGGCACTCACTTCTTCAGGCTCTCATTATGAAACATGAAAGTTTTAGACTTTATGATTGATTCTTGGTTTGTTAGGTTGCGCCACCAGAGAGTGAAATTGTTCTCGAGGCAAAAGATCTTGCATCACATGTTGACGGTATTGCCCTTAAAGATGAATTAGATCGTCAAAGCAAGTCTCTGAATCAAGTTTCTCCAAAGGAAAAGACAGTAGGTTCTTTGTCTTTCACGGTGATTGATTCTACATCTTCAAAGCAGTCCAATGAATCGTCTGAGATTCTCAAAGCTTCAGCTAGAAAGCCTATAACTCGTACCAAAGTTCCATTTGAAAAGGGTTATAGCCAAATGGATTGGCTGAAACTTACACGAACACATCCTGATCTTGCAGGTAAAGCTTTCTCCATTGGTCCTCTTTTCCTAATTCCATTTTGATGTGTTACACGGAACGACAATTTTGTTTTGCAGGCCTGAAGGGAGAATCAAACAAGAGGCTTATCTCAATGGATGAAGTAAAGAAGCACAAATCAGGAGATTCGATGTGGACTGTTTTGAAAGGTCGTGTGTACAACATATCACCTTATATGAATTTTCATCCTGGAGGCGTCGATATGCTGATGAAAGCGGTTGGGAGAGACGGTACGTTCTTGTTCAACAAATACCATGCTTGGGTCAGTTTTGATATCTTACTTGAGAAATGCCTTGTTGGAGTTCTGGATGATACCAAATCGAAGAAGCAAGAAGCTTAATGGCTATCCCTAAAAGGGTGAGTTTATCATATATATACTCAGATAGAGGATTCAGAACTCAATAAGAATTTTTTAGTGTTTACATTTTGATTCTTCAAATGAAAACGCTGATCGCAGAATATGTACTGTGTATTAGACTCTTACACAAATCTTTGATGTTAATAATTAAAGGCTTCCAGAATCATTGGCCACAATATGTAATTGTCCCAAGTTCGTGCTCGTCTCAGAGTTGATTTCTTTCGAAGTTCCCTCCCAATAATCATAAACCCTCTAATTTTATTACCTTAACGATAAACTAGGTACAACAGTGTATTTCACAATACAATAGATGAAGCGTAGATAATAGAATTCAATACAATATTACAAGAGAAACCAAAAAAAAAAAAAAACGAAAAGCACCAAACAAAAGGGAAATGAATTAAGGGAAATCAAGCAGACATGCATCCAACACCATATCGAGTGGTCGGAAAAACAAGAAACAAAGCACTGCAAACAATTCCGACCATTAATGGAAAACTCTCCATAACTTGATCCATCTCTTTCTCCTTCCCTGGAAACAAACATCCCGTGACTCTTCGATCCGAGAACGCAATCGCCATAAACACCAAAACGCTCATCACTGCATGAACAAAGTCGTTAACCTTCAACTTATACCTCTCATCCGTCACCGGAATCTCCGCTTCCGCAATCACATCTCCGCCTCCGAAATCCGGCGGTGGCGGTTTCATGAACACAGCAAGTCCACGCGGCGTCACGAAACCGTAGTAGATTTTCCCATCGGCGGCTTTGAAACTATCGGTGAAATGGAAGAAGAAGCAAGACATTGCGCAAAGAAGCAAGAGGAGATGGATCATGAGTGTGTTGATTCCGTTACAGTCTCCGTCACGGTAAATCGACGGAAGAACCATTTCGAACATCAAGAGAGTTCCTGTCGGAAGGAAATTGACGAGCATTGATGTCTTTGAAACCGTTTTTTGAACTCCTTGCGCCACCATACGACGCTTTCGACCTTTCCCTCCTCCGGCGGCGGCTCCTGCCGGAAGTGTAGGCAGGGAAGAGATTGAGACGGGTTTTGGCGTACGAGACGGTGGTGGTGGTGATGGTTTTTGCGGCGGAGTCGCCGTGTAAACCCTGATTCCGACACATTCCTCTGTTTTCTCCATTTTTGTGTGTGTTTCTGATTAAACAGTTATCGTCTTGTGTGAAATGTACCCGTTAATATATATTTGCTGATCCGTTAAGACTGTAACTGTTTATTTATCAGAAGAAATGCTCTACGGAAACAAGGAGAAGGACAAATCAGACTTTTCGAAATAAACCCCTTTCGTCTCCCCCAATCGGAACCGTTCTTTCTGACAAGGACTGAGGGTAGTTTAGGTATTTTAACTAGAAGAAAAAACCTGACTCGTCCACGCTATAATTACACTATCATTTTGCCAATAATCTAATTTCCTCTTTGTTAGACACCTGTTTCTGAAATTTTATTCTCTCGTCTTTCATCTTTATTTTCTCCTTCGATTCTATCTGGAGCTCAGGTTTCAGATCCACCAGGTCTTGAATTTTCTTCTCCATTCTTTCTAATTCATTTTTAATGGGTTTTCATTGATTTGCTTGATCGGAGTTCATGAATCAGAATGCTTGGCTGTTTTGTGAAATTTAACTCTTCTTATTGTAATTATTCACACCACTTGTTCTTCAATCCTTACACTCTCAATTTGGTGGTTTTGTGAAACTTTGTGTTTTTTTCTTTGTTTCTGGGCTAATATTGAAATTTTGGTCAATAATGTCTGACCCAGCATCTTTAGACTTTGTTTTGTCTTCAAATTTTCGTCTATAAAATCTTTGTTACGTGACGTTTGCAGAGAATTGTAATTATATGATGAGCCTTTGTTTAGATCTTATTTTCCCTCAAAGTGCTTTATGTTTATTTGTTTTGTTTATTGGCTTGTTCCGAAATTTGCTGATACTACTGAGTATTACTATTTTGGTGTTTTCTCCTTCTTTCAATAATCAGTCTTCCAAGTCAAAACCTCTGAAAACAAATATTTTCTTAGATTTTTGGATCTTGTGTTTGGATCTTCAATCGTGGTTCTAATGAAGTTGACTTTGGAGTTTTTGACGCATCCCTCATGTGATTTTCACCCTTTCTCTTTCTGAATTTTTGGGCAACTTTACATGATATCATTTAATACCATTGTCCAAATCTATTCTTTTGTGAACTATATTTGATTAAAGATGTACAAAATTACATCTCACTTTACTTGGTCCCTGTCTTAGGCAGAGTATGTAGCTTTCAATCTTGTTCTCTTAACTTCAAATGTTTTATCTTTTATGACTTTAATGCCCTTGATTGTTCTCTGTTTGAGTCGTAGCCTTATGCCACATTCAGATTCTTCACCTGTTATTGCATTCATAGATACAATGTTCTTTGCTCTTCATGCTTCTCGTTAACTATCTAGTTTCATGCTTTCTGGATTTTCTTTCAGGTCTCGAGGAAAACTACACAAGAAAAAAATCAGTGCTTTTCAGCTGAACCTGATCATCTCCATGGATTTTGTGGTAGAAATCCAATAATATATTTTCTGGTTGATAGTATTACACTAGCAGAATAGTTTTTTTTCTTCCCATTCTTGAAGATGGATAGGGAAGATACATCGGGCTTTGTGAGTGGCGGAAGTTGTTCATCTCTCAAGTATATGCATATAGCTACAAGTGTGATGTACTAAGTGGTAGTTTTTTTGGGAGTTTTCTTTCATCTATATCCTTTTCATCTTCATATGAATTTGAACGACGGTGAAGTTCATCTCTCTAATGCCACCGGCATCAATAGACACGACAATATGGGTGACACCGCTCTTAGCCTGAAGTGCCTGGGGGACTCACAGAACCATTTCTGTTCTGATGTTTCTAATTGCACTGATGATGGCTGTCGGTTGGTCCTTGGATTGGGTCCAACATCAGCTTCATACTATTTTAGCAACAAAAATTATGGTTCTGGATTCACTCAAGAACTCGCAGCACGAGGTGATTCAGTTCTGCAACTTGGTCTTCCAGCTGCAAGCATAGACACTCTCAGCGGACTGGATTGTTCATTTTCGACATATACAGAGATCAATAACAGCAGCCAACGTGTGATTCCTGTTGTTGATGAGGGTTCTTCTTCTGCAAAGAGATCAGGCGGTTACATGCCATCACTTCTGTTAGATCCAAGGGCGGAAAATGTCAGAAGTCCTTCAAAGATGCAAGAACTTAATCATTTTGGAACCGGCGTTCATTATGATCATTCACAAATGAGCCAAGAGTCATCACCTTACACAGCGTTCTCTGTACGACAGAGGAGTTACAACCCGAAGAAGTGCAAATTTATGGGATGTGTGAAGGGAGCTCGAGGAGCGTCAGGGCTCTGCATCAGCCATGGAGGAGGGCAGAGATGCCAAAAACCAGGCTGCAACAGAGGTGCAGAGAGTAAAACCACTTTTTGCAAAACCCACGGTGGAGGTAAGAGATGTGAACACTTGGGATGCACGAAGAGCGCTGAAGGAAAAACCGATTTCTGCATATCTCATGGTGGTGGAAGACGTTGTGAGTTCCTTGAAGGATGTGACAAAGCAGCTCGTGGCAAATCGGGCCTCTGCATCAAACACGGTGGTGGCAAAAGATGTATTATCGAAAGCTGTACACGAAGTGCTGAAGGACAGGTTGGTCTTTGTATATCCCATGGTGGTGGGAAACGCTGTCAGTTTTTTTCAGGTTGTGATAAAGGAGCTCAAGGAAGTACTAACTACTGCAAAGCCCATGGTGGTGGAAAACGCTGCATATTTTCAGGATGTAGCAAAGGAGCAGAAGGGAGTACTCCTCTGTGTAAAGCACACGGTGGTGGGAAACGCTGTCTCTCTGATGGAGGCGGGATTTGCTCTAAGAGCGTACACGGTGGGACTAACTTCTGTGTTGCTCATGGCGGTGGGAAAAGATGTGCTGTGGCAGGGTGTACTAAGAGTGCGCGTGGCCGCACTGATTGTTGTGTTAAGCACGGTGGTGGGAAACGCTGTATGATTGTTGGATGCGAGAAGAGTGCTCAAGGTAGTACTGATTTCTGTAAAGCTCACGGTGGTGGGAAACGATGCTCTTGGGGAGATGGGAAATGCGAGAAATTCGCTAGAGGAAAGAGCGGTTTCTGCGCTAAGCATAACAGTATAATGTCTCGAGAGAAAGGAGAAGATGGAAGTAAAAGCGGGTTGATTGGACCGGGACTCTTCAGTGGCCTTGTTGTTGCCTCTGCTTCTGATCATTCTCAGACTGGAGTTAGCGGCGTCTCTGATTGTACTGATTCCGTTGATCGAATATTGTTTGACGAAAGGCAGAAGAAGAAGAAGAAGAAGAAGATGATGATACCAATGCAGGTTCTTGTGCCTTCGTCAATGAAATCTCCAAGTAATTCACAGGAAGGAGAGACAAACATCTTTGACTTTATGATTCCGGAGGAGAGAGTTCACGGCGGCGGGCTAGTAATGTCTCTACTTGGTGGCAGCCTGAAACAACCCTCCATTGATCGAATCTGAAAAGGCGTTTTTTTTGGTCAGTGCCACTTTCTCAGCAAATACCTGTGTAATGGCTTTGTGTAAAACTGTAAAATATGTTTAAAAAGTGTTTATAATATGTGGGGATCCTTTGTACATTTCATGGATTGTTTGGTTATATTGGCTTTTTGTAACCGGGTTTGTTGCTCTTCGTCATCTAAAGACTAAAACGATGACTTAGAAACCAAGTCTTGTTTCTTGATTATTTGTTGGGAATTTTGATATGTAGTATAAACTAAATCTACCATTTAGAGTTACATATAAAAAAAAAAAAGAATTATAGGGGAATTTTGAGAGCCACAACGGTCAAGAGACGAGTGCAACATGAGGATAAAGGGATAAGGAAGGCTTCCTACAAACTGAACAACAATTCTTTCCACACAAATTCCTAAATAAAAATTATATAATTTTTTTTTATAAAAAAAGACAAATATTTACGTCATTTTCTTTCGATCTAGTCCCCATATTTTGAGTCATCTCTCTTCTCTGATATACAAATTAAAATTCTTAACAGCTTTCGAACTAGAGCAAACTAAGGGAGGTAATAACGATGGAGTTTCGTGGAGATGCTAACCAGAGGATAGCTAGGATATCAGCTCATCTTCAACCTTCTTTCACTCCTCAGGTTTTTTCTCTACTTTGCTTCTAAGTCAAGTTACCTTCTTTGATTTTTCAATAATTGCTTGTTCTAAACCAGAATTAATCAGACACAACTTAGTTGTTCATCAAGACACAAACTTAGTCTAATCACGAACCTGACATTCGTCATGTCTACTAGTGAATTTCCATTTATAGTAGTAATTTCTGATGCCATTGGAGACCAATCTGTTTTCCTCCATCAAAGCCTTCTAGGGCTGAAAGTGAAATTTTTTCTTCTTCGTGATTGATCGGTCGTTAGATGGAGGCGAAGAACTCGGTGATGGGACGAGAAAACTGCAGAGCGAAAGGTGGGAATCCAGGATTCAAAGTAGCAATTCTTGGAGCTGCAGGTGGAATTGGACAATCTCTATCCTTGTTAATGAAGATGAACCCTCTTGTCTCTTTACTTCATCTCTACGATGTTGTCAATGCACCCGGCGTCACAGCTGACGTCAGCCATATGGACACTGCAGCTGTTGTATGAACCTCTAGCTCAACTTTGAAACTTGTCATAAGATTACTTTTTCTTGCCGATGAATGAGTAATGGCCACTCTTATTGACAAGTGATATCATTTGTTAGGTTCGTGGATTCTTGGGACCGAAGCAGCTTGAGGACGCCCTAACGGGTATGGATCTTGTGATCATACCAGCTGGTGTGCCGAGGAAGCCAGGGATGACCCGCGATGATCTCTTTAAAATCAATGCTGGGATTGTTAAGACACTGTGTGAAGGTGTAGCGAAATGCTGTCCTAATGCTATTGTCAATTTGATCAGCAACCCTGTGAACTCTACTGTCGCCATTGCCGCTGAGGTTTTCAAGAGAGCTGGAACTTATGATCCTAAGAAGCTCCTTGGAGTAACTACACTCGATGTTGCTCGTGCCAACACATTTGTGGTAATAATGTCTCTTATGATTCCTCACTCCATTTGGTTTTGTTGACTTTTCCAATCACCAAGATTTGACCTTTTTCTCAATCTTGTGCAGGCAGAAGTTCTTGGCCTTGATCCAAGAGAAGTCGATGTACCTGTCGTTGGGGGACACGCCGGAGTCACAATTTTGCCACTATTGTCACAGGTATCATATAAAAAGAACACGCGGGTCATCTTCTGTTCTGCTAATTGATGGTTTTGAATCATCCTTTTTTTTTTCTCAGGTTAAGCCTCCTAGCAGCTTCACACCGTCAGAAATTGAGTACCTCACAAACCGGATTCAAAACGGTGGAACTGAAGTT
>OVAY01000814.1:4555-43940 GCA_900406395.1 Kernera saxatilis | reverse complement strand
ACCGTATCTAATCTTTTTAATATTTTTTTGATTATATAAATTCTAAGAAACACTCTAAGAACTCTTAGAGTTCTCAATTGATCATGGTCTTACTCGTAGTTGTCTATACTTAGCTCTAACCATTTTTTTTTATTTTAAAAATGTGGATCGGATTCCGTGCGAGTTTTTTTAATTCATAATCTGTTGACCAGCTTCAATCTCACTGGGGAGTGTTAGGAATCTTCCACGATGCGAAAAATGTATTTTTTTTTTTTTAAAAAGAGAGAAGAATTGCATCTTTAACCGAGTCAGATTTGCATATTAGGCGGGTATCATTTTCCAAGCTTTGAAGTCTCACAACTTTTTCTTTTGCTGCATCGTCAAAGATTTGCTTTTACTAATTCTAATTGTATATCTCCTCAGAGTTTTGGACACTAGCTAGACCACATTCGCTATACACCTGAATGCTAGATTTCCGATTAGATGCCTAGTCCCCAGAGTTAATCAGACTGAAATCTGGGAAAAAAACTTGGATTTGGATTGCTCTTCGTTGATGGATATTTTGAGACACAAGAGTTGTAAAGCTCACTGTTTGTTTGCAGTGATAATTGAGTGATTTGATTTGATTCTCTTGTTTTCTGAAAGGAACTGATGATATTTAGTACGACAAGAAGTGTTGGTATTTGCACCATGTAGCTTGTTTGTGAAACAGAACCTGAGGCCCCCCCCATATGGTTCTGTCACTGTCATTGGCTGCATCAGGAGTAGACGAATACTATATTTGCATACTTCCTCTCTTTCCTTTTAAACCATCATCAGATGTCTGTGATCAAGCCATGCTCCTTTGCGTCAGGGTTGTTCCCTCATGTTCACGTAGATCCATTGCAATTATTCATTTTGCATTATTGTACAACTTACTATTATACAGAGTTTTTTTTTGTCTTCTTCTGGCTCTGGTTTTCACCCCACGTGGGGTCCTTAGCACTCATCAGTATAGCTTAAAAAAATTACTCTTATAATCTTTACAGTGATCTGACCTTTCCTGCAATATTATTTCACAGAACGTTGGAGCTGATGTGAACCAGAAACTCTTCAGGGGATTTGCAACAACTATAGCTGTAAGGGAAGGTCATTTAGAGGTATTTGAGATTCTACTCAAAGCCGGTGCTTCTCAGCCCGCTTGTGAGGAAGCTCTAGTGGGTGCGAGCTGTCACGGACGCCCTAGGTTCGCTGAGTTGCTCATGGGAACTGATCTTATTCGGCCTCAGGTCGCCGTGCACGCTCTAGCCACTGCTTGTTGCAGAGGTTTTGTGGACGTTGTAGGGACCTTGCTCACAGTAAGTTCTTCATCTTGTGGTTTTAAAAACTGACCACTTAGAATTGATCCAATAGGCATCTTACAGAAGGCATTTCTATGTTCTTGGTTCATTACAGTGCGGGGTAGATGCTAATTCAACCGATAGGCTTCTGCTTCAATCTTCAAAACCTTCTCTTTACACAAATGTGGACTGTACAGCTCTTGTTGCTGCCATTGTCAATAGGCAAGTCCCGGCCGTCCGCGTGCTACTACAGGTAATTAATGGTTCTGCATAGTTAACTTGTTTCTTGCAAAGAGAGTATGTATCTAAGACATCCAAGCTTTTCTTTGAATGATTTGCACAGGCTGGTGTCAAGACAGATATCATGGTGAGGCTTGGAGCATGGTCATGGGACACTAACACTGGAGAAGAGTTCCGGGTGGGAGCTGGAGTGGCTGAGCCCTACCCTTTAACCTGGTGTGCTGTAGAATTCTTTGAAACCAGTGGTGACATATTGTGTTTGCTGCTCAAAGTCCAATCTCCAAACGCTCCTCACAATGGTCGGACGCTGCTCCACCATGCCGTCCTCTGCAGTAACCAGACAGCCGTCAGAGTCCTCCTCAACTGTGGCGCCGATCCAGAAACTCCTATCAGAACTTCACGAGGCATTGAACTCCGACCGATTCATATTGCTACTCGTTACGGTTCTGTGGATATCATACAACAACTGCTTGGATTTGGCTGCGATATTAACTCAAAGACTGATGCTGGGGACACGGCTCTGCTGATCTCAACAAGACACAAACATTCAGAGTGCTTAAAGGTTCTAGCCCTCGCTGGTGCTGACTTCGGATTAGTAAACAAGTTCGGTCACTCTGTTATTTCGATCTCTGAATCAAACAAGTGGTCTCTCGGATTAGAACGAGTAATTCTTGAACTGATTCGGTTTGGTGTGGTTCTACATTCAAGCAACGCTTCAGTTTTTTCGCCTTTGCTATACGTGGCTCAAGCAGGAGATGCCGAGGCGCTTGAATCTCTTGTAAAATCTCAAGAAATCTTCCTAGACTATCAAGACGATGAAGGCTTCTCGGCTGCAATGCTAGCGGCTATGAACGGCCACGTTGAAGCATTCAGAATCTTAGTCTACGCTGGCGCAGACGTAGAGCTAATCAACAAATCCGGCGACACAGTGGTCTCTCTGTCCGAGCAGAATGGTAACCGCGACATGATTGAAAAGGTGATGCTCGAGTTTGCTCTGGAGAAAGAAAACAGGAACATGGCGGGCGGATTCTACGCACTACACTGTGCTGCAAGGCGTGGAGACGTCAAAGCGGTGAAGCTTTTGAGTGTAAAAGGATACGGTCTGGACGTCGCGGATGGAGATGGTTACACTCCGCTGATGCTTGCGGCCATAGAAGGCCATGGAAAGATGTGTGAGTTCCTAATCGCCCATGGCGCAAACTGCAATGCTAAGAACGAAAGAGGGAAAACGTTGCTGGATCTCGCGGTTGGTGATGCGGAGAAGGTGATCCGTAACGAGTTGTCTCGGAGGTTTGTGATAAAGGGAAGCAGTGTGATGAAACACACCAAGGGAGGGAAAGGGAAGAAGCATGGGAAAGGATTGAGAATGTTGGAATCAAGTGGAGTACTAAGTTGGGGAAAGTCGCGGAAGAGAAACGTGGTATGCAAGGAAGTAGAGATCGGGATGAGCCAGCGGTTCAGGAGGAACCGCAAGGGGAAAGGCGATGCAGCGGAGGAGGAAGAAGGGATTTTCCGGGTAGTTACTACGGAGAACAAAGAAGTTCATTTTGTGTGTGAAGGTGGGTTGGTGGGTGCAGAGATGTGGGTGAGAGGAATAAGACTTGTGACAAGAGAGGCTATTTGTGGGAGAACCCAGACTCAGAATTAGAGTGTTGGTTTGTATATAAAGAAGTTTTGAGAAAGGGAGCTTCATTTTGAAGGTAGTGTGCTTCTGTTGTGTTTGGGGTGTTTATAGTTGTTGGGTTTACTTAAGAAGTTTGTTCAAATTCTAGGTTTGATATCTGCAGTATATTTGTCAAATAGCTCGATGGATTTGAGATTCGAGACTTGCATATGAATGAAAACTAAACCCTCTCAATGGATTCACAGTCATAGATCCAGCACTGAAATGCCGCATGTGACAGGACCTGGATATTAAAAACAGCATGAAGTCCCTGTCTCATTTAAAAGAACAAGATGTTTGAAAAGTATTACAACACAGTGAAGTCAGCACTTTTGTTCACCAGTCACAAACGCAACAAGCAATAACCAACAGAGACAGATAGAGAAGCTTTGAAGTTCTAATCGCTATTGTAACCAGCATCATCGTTATCCTTATCTTCGTGGTCTTTCACCACTCGTTCTATGAACTGTCTTCGAACTCCAGCCATAACAGCTTCCCTTGAGGAGTCATCGTCTCCGCTTTTGCCATCGTTAAGAACTGGCTCTGACTGACACAGAACTAAGGCTACACCTGCAAAAGCAGCAAGCATGTTCAGACATCAGTTCCTTCTGGTCTCTGACCATTCTGCTGAAAGCATGATAAGATGCAAATGTGGTCACATCAATTCTCTTCAGATCAGACAAAGGCTAGAGACGAGACATGTCATAGTTATCAAACACAATTGGGGACAGATTGAACAAGACATCAAACAAAAGACAAAGAAGGCTTCAAACTTACTCTCTGGGGTGCACCTACGGCCAAAGCTCTTCAGGCCTACATGTGTTCCTTTAACCGCGCCATGATGGTACACCAGCAAGGTAGGGAGATTGCAATCAGGGTAGTTCGGAATACAATCAGTGGATATTATCTTAACAAACTTTGTTGCCGGGTATCTGCTAGCCAATTCATCTAGACAACCCAATAGCAAGCCACACTCTGCAAAACTATCAGATTAAACCAGAAATGAACAAAAGTTTAGTGTTTCAAGCATGTAATCAGATTGGTTCTTCAAGAGCAATCATAATTCACGAATATTTCAAAAGCATACCCATCTTTGTAGAGACATACAACAACCCAATCTTCAGCAGAAGCTTGTGTAACCTCCCGCACGAAATCAGAACCCGAGATGGGAGTCACTGATCCATACCTCCTAACTTTAGCAGCTTCTCTCAGCTCTGTCAACCTCTTCTTCCTATCAAAGCATCAAAATATTAGCGTCTGTGAACATGACGTGTGTTGCACAAGAAGTTTAGCCTATCCATCAACATCTGAAATAAGCCACTACCCTTTTCTACAGACAATACGGAAAGACACGCATTTTATATGCAAAACACAAACGAACTGATAAAAAGCAGAGCTTGATAATTGCATTCCCGATCCAGAAAAAGAGGATAAAAGAGCTAGCTAGCTAGCTACATGACAACAGATCCGAGAAAATTGAATTCACAATTCAGAATATCATCACAGAAATGATCCTTTAGGGCTAATTAAAATGGCAAATACAAAATCAGAGTGTTCGATTCGATCTACGAACCTGTATTCTTCGAGGAAGCGGTCATCGTCGAGATCTTTGTCGTCCTCAAGATCCTCAAGCTCCTCCTCTGTCTTCTCATCGAACCATGACTTGTCCTTAGGAGCTGAAGATTCGTCTTGCGCCGGAGTATAAGCCGGCGGTTTGAATGCCGGAGCCTTCGCCGGGAGATTTCCCAACTTCCGCTGGATATCGTCCCATTGTGTCGACGTTCCTTCGACGTCCTTATACACGAAATGATAATCCGCCATTGATTTTCACACCTACGAAGCTTCAAATCTTCTCCGTTAGATTACACAGAAAACTTTTGAATCTGAGAGAGAAAAAAAGAAGCAGATTGCTTTGACACTCTGTGATGGAGATCGCAATCTCGTTCCTTTTCTGGAAGACGATGGAAAAGGCCTTCTTCTCCTAAAAGGTCAGACCCGAAATCGGTCTGATTAAACTGCACAATACCAATTCTATTGCTTGATTCATACCGAACCGTATTATCTGGTTTAGAAGACGGTTCGCAATCGGTTTATGAGTTTAGAGTTAAGAGTCATCTTATGCCAAAACTTCTGGGCCATTCGGAGTGTCCGCACTTTTTTGGGGGCATGTATTTTATGGAGAAGATCCAGAGATAATTAAACAAACAGTTGGGAAAATTTTTGAGAGGGAGAAAAAGGCGATCGATTAGGGTTTTTGTTTTCGTCTGAATATTCTATATGGTCGGAATTATGAACTCGTTGGAGGCTGTGATAGCGTCAATCCAGGGTCTATCAGCGAGTTCAGGGGATTTATCTGCCCTCCACGATCTTCTGAAAGGAGCTGAGGAATCGCTCCGAACCGACTCGGATGTTAAACTCTCTACTCTTGACCAGCTCGACCCCTCGAAGCATTCTCTCGGTTACCTGTATCTCCTGTGAGTTTGATTCTGTTTTGAGATCTTTGGATTTTTCATATCTCTTTCTAGATTGGGTTCTTGCTGCTGTTTTCTGTATACTGTGAGGCTGATTGATGAACTCGGTTACTGGAATTACTAAGTTGCCTTTCGTTTGGAATAATCTGCGTTTGCTGTTTTGTATTTGGTGTGTTTATGGTTATGTTCCTAGAAACTTGAGGTGTGTGATGAGCTCGATAGATTACAAGGAGGATTATTTTATTCTTTCATTATTGGATATCTGATGTTAAATTTTTTTTTTGTTTGATTGTTACAGTGAGGCTGTTACGTGTGGTCCAGTGTCGAAGGAGAACACTTCCGATGTGGTTCTGTTAATTGCACGGTTCATCAACTCTTGCGATGCTGGGCAGATTCGGGTAGCGAGCGAGAAATGTAATTACTGAGACTTTAGGAGATCTTTTCTTGTCTCTCTGCGTTCTTATCTTTATGGAGATGATGATGTTATTATTTTGATTTCGCAGTTGTATCTCTTTGTAAGAGATTGAAAGACATTGTTGTGGAGCTCAAAGATCCCCTACGAGGGGTGGCGCCATTGTTGACAGCTGTTCATAAGCTTCAGGTCTCCAGCAAACGTTTGACTGCATTGCATCCAGATTTTCTTCAATTATGTTTGCTGGCAAAAAAGTATACAGCTGGTTTCTCCGTTCTTAGTGATGATATCTTGGAGGTTGACCAGCCAAGAGATTTTTTTCTCTATTGCTATTATGGGTAAGCCAGTTTCCCTCATTGCTATCAGTTTTTTTGTTTTAATCAATGGTTATATCAACGCGTTAATCCTTTTATTTGAGTTTTTTTTTATATATATCTAGTATAGTAGATTCTCGTCCTTGATCCCTATGTTAATATATTAAAAGAAACTTTCCTGCACTTTTGACAGGGGAATGATATGCATTGGACGGAAGAGATTCCAGAAAGCATTGGAGCTTCTTTACAATGTAAGGCATTCTATTTACTTTTTTCACATGCTTTTTAGCCATCAAGGAGTTTTCCTTTGGTTTTGACTCGATCGAAGTACTTGTTTTAGGTTGTCACTGCTCCTATGCATCTTGTCAATGCCATAGCTCTTGAGGCGTACAAAAAATACATATTGGTGTCTCTCATTCACAATGGGCAGGTAAGGCTGTGTTCTTTATTTTTCGTTTTTTTTGTATATCTAGTTAGGTGTCATGGGAGCGATCATATTGCACGAGTTTGATCCATTGGATATTTTTTGAGTAATTTTGGTTTCACTGATTACATCCTGTGTCTGATTTTCTCTTCAAGCCTTGGTTTACCTTATAATGTTATTCTTATAATCTTTTATGATTTTTACTTGTGCAGTTTAGTAACAGTCTCCCCAAGTGTGCTTCTACAGCAGCTCAGAGGAACCTAAAGAACTGGTGTACAGTAAGTTTGAACCGTATCCGTTCTGCATTTATCAATCTGTCTGTGTTCTGATGTCTTCGTATTTTTTTGTGCATATCATGAGTTGTTTTTCCATTTTATGGTGGCTAGTCCTTTTCTTCAGTTCAAGCCAATGAATTCAGCTGCTTCGTACCCCATACGAGCTATATCTATATATGGGCTTATGATTTTATTATTCACCCTTTTCACAGCGTTACATTGAAGTGGGTAATTGTTACAACGAAGGGAAGATCGGTGAACTAGAGGCATTGGTTGTGGCCAACAGCTCAGATTTTGAAAAGGTAAATCACCCCTAAACACTCACTGTAGTTTGTTTACTGATATTAACCTTCGTAGTTTCTGTACTGATATTAAATCTTCATTCACCCTATAACTTGCATGGAATGCTATTGTTCAGGACAAGAACCTTGGATTAGTTAAGCAAGCAGTGTCATCCCTTTACAAGCGGAACATTCTGAGATTGACTCAGAAGTACTTGACCTTGTCGCTTCAAGATATAGCCAACATGGTCCAACTTGCTAATGCTAAGGAGGCAGAAATGCATGTGCTTCAGATGGTACTGTATTCTGTGTGTCCCACACTTTATTTTTGGAAGCTAGCTATATAACTATAACAGTTATATCACAATATCATGTTTTATTTCCAAACTTGCAGATCCAGGATGGTCAGATACATGCCCTTATCAACCAGAAAGATGGAATGGTCAGATTCTTGGAGGATCCTGAGCAGTACAAAACCAGTGAAATGATAGAGATCATGGATTCTGTTATCCAAAGGTATGTCTACAAACCAAATACTTTGCTGTCACGAAACCAAGTTCTTTGATATGTTTTTTTTGGAGGGGGGGGNGGGGGGGGGGGGGGGGGGGCGGGGAACATGGCTTGAATGTTGAAACTCCTTAAGCCACCATGCATTCTCTGGGGAAAAACGAAAAAGAGAAACTTCGATCCTCCTTTGTTTTTTAGTGCATAATTAGCACTTGGAATCAAACTAGTATACTAATGAATTGTTTAGCCAAAGTAGAGTAGTAGCATCAAACAAGCTCTGTGTTTATATGATTTTCAGGACTATTGGGCTGTCGAAGAATCTCTTAGCCATGGATGAGAGCTTGTCATGTGATCCTTTATACTTGGGAAAGGTAATTTAATGCCATGTTTCATAGAGTGTTCTGTTCCTGGAACCTGAGTTTCTCAGCTAAACCGTTGACAACTTTTTGTCAGGTTGGAAGGGAAAGACAAAGGTATGACTTTGGAGACGATTTTGATACTGTCCCTCAGAAGTTCTCCATGTAAACAGCAAAAGACCAAAACTTGGCTCAAAGACAACCGTAGTTGTGAATCTGGACAATGTTTCTTTTGCTTTTTTTTTTTTTGTTGGTTAAAAAAATGTTTCATATTTTTTTCTCACAATGGCCAACAAGTAGAGGAGATCATTTTGGGCCCGCAGATCTTTATCATACTTGAATATATTGCGATTAGGCGTCTCTGTTGCTAAATTAATTGCATTTATGAAAAAGTCCAGAGGGACAGGAAGCGAAACGGTGCCGTTTGCTTTTAAAGCCTTCAACAGCGTGTCGTTTCTTGTGAATCTTATTGGCTGCCGTCCCGTTGTCGGGGGCTAGTTTAAGGCCCATAACTGAAAAGTTAAAAGGCTTTACAGTCTGCCTAAGCGCCACGTAGATAATCATTGTTGTATGTTGCGTCTTCTCCATTTCGTTTTCAACCTGATTTCCCTCTCTTATCCTCAAATAAAAAAAATATCTGAGAAAACTCGAGAGAAGAACAGAGCAAAATCCTCAGAATCACCGCCGGAGAATCTTTGCGCTCCGAAAGATTCGGAATTTTGGGAATCGCTAATTTCGATGGAAGGGGTCATCACATGTTTTCATACCAAATGCGTGTCTCTTCCAATTCGTTCTTTCCCACTTTCTAGGGTTTCTTCACTTTCTCGGTGGAGGAACAGTAATTTGGTCTCTTCATCGCGATCGGTTCCTCATAAGACCTTGTGCGTTTCGGCTTCAAGCTCAGATATTTTAGTCGCGGGCGGCTCACCAAAGGAAGACGAGAGGCAGAGCAAACTATCGAACAATAAGGAAGGAGATGACTCCGTGGATTTGAAGTCTTGGATGGATAAGAAAGGTTTGCCACCTTGCAAGGTTGTGCTCAAGGAGAGACCAGCTCATGATCAGAAGCATAAACCAATACACTATGTTGCTGCTAGTGAGGATCTTCAGGTGTTTGACATAGCATTTCAGCAGATTTATTCTCTTTTGTACAGTTCTATCGGCTTTCCGAGTTTCAAATTCCGGGCGTTGATGGTAAATCTGTCCTAATTCCCTCTTTTTTTGCAGAAGGGCGATGTGGCGTTTTCAGTTCCCAACTCTTTGGTGGTCACACTGGAAAGAGTTTTGGGAAACGAGACTGTTGGTATGATATGAGCCATTCTCTATTACGTTTCCTATTCCACGAAGCTACTTTACAATCATGCGCAATCGTATTTGGATTAGAATTTGTGATTTTTCTTCGTGGTTGCAAAATGGAGGGTACGTGATTTTTGAAGCTGATCTGAAGCCATAAACCTCTCCTTTTTTTCATACAGCCGAACTGTTGACGACGAACAAATTGTCTGAACTGGCGTGCCTAGCTTTGTATTTGATGTATGAGAAGAAACAAGGGAAGAAATCAGTATGGTATCCCTATATAAGAGAACTTGATCGCCAAAGAGGGCGAGGTCAGCTAGATGTGGAATCCCCGTTGCTGTGGTCAGAGGCTGAGTTAGAATACCTAACTGGCAGCCCGACGAAGGTATTGCGTTAGTATATGCATGACATGTGATGAACTAGTCAGTGTTGATCTGCTTTTAATATGGTCCAGGCTGAAGTTCTTGAGAGGGCCGAGGGGATCAAAAGAGAATACAAGGAGCTTGACACTGTCTGGTTTATGGCTGGATCTTTGTTTCAGGTGTTTGACTACTATATCTGCTACCTAAGACTTCGCTTCTTTTGTTTTTTTTTTTTTTTTTTTTTTTTCTAACATAATATGGAATGCTAACAGCAGCAGTTGACTTACATCAAGTGATTTGTGTTTTGCAGCAATACCCATTTGACATACCAACTGAAGCTTTTACATTTGAGATTTTCAAACAGGCATTTGTTGCCATTCAGTCCTGTGTGGTGCATTTGCAAGTAATGTTTCATTCTTTTTGGATTTTTCCTTCACAATTCATATGTCCAACCCGTGTTTGAAAGAATACCTAGAGTTAATTTTAATAATATGGTCTTACCTCTGTTACTCTATAGCTGAATCTACAGTTTAGCTTGCAACTCACCACCTAAGCAACTAGTCAGGCGTTGCTTGTTGCTTCTCCTAATTTATATTTGTTATGCTTGTTCCTGTACTCAGAATGTCAGTTTAGCTCGTCGGTTTGCTTTGGTTCCGCTTGGTCCTCCCTTGTTGGCTTACTGTTCCAACTGCAAGGCAATGCTTACTGCTGTTGATGGTGCTGTTGAACTCGTGGTAGATAGGCCATATAAGGCTGGAGATCCTATAGTTGCCTGGTGCGTCTGTGAGCCATATTTCTTCCGGCCGCTAGCTTTCGTTTTCTGATTTATCTTTCCTACTTTTGTGTTTCATCCTATGTTTCAAGGTGTGGGCCACAACCTAATGCGAAATTGCTTCTGAACTATGGATTCGTTGATGAAGATAACCCTTATGATAGAATAATTGTTGAGGTAATTATGAAACTTTGGTGCCTTACTGTAAACTTCAGTGTAGTTTTCATGTGATCTTCTCAGTGTTTTCATGTTTTGCATTCCAGGCAGCGCTGAGCACCGAGGATCCTCAATATCAGGACAAGAGAATGGTTGCTCAAAGGAATGGAAAATTATCCCAACAAGTTTTTCAGGTATGAATGTGCGAGTTTCCCATTTCAACAAGGCTACTTTGAGATCGTTTGCCTGATATTTGTTTTGCATCCACCTCAGGTTCGTGTGGGAAAAGAAAGAGAAGCTGTTCAAGACATGCTTCCTTACCTGCGATTGGGTTACATGTCTGATCCTGCTGAAATGCAATCAGTAATTTCGTCCCAAGGTCCAGTTTGTCCGGTAAGTAGAGGAAGAGTGACTTAGCAGACCTTTTGTCTGAGTAATCTTTTGATATTTCGTTGATTGTATCAAATGCTCAGTCCCGACATGTGAGGCCTCCAATGTTACTTCTATACATGAAGCTACTTGTAATGATATAACTCTGAGTCACTTTTGTAGATGAGCCCTTGCATGGAAAGAGCAGTACTAGATCAGCTTGCTGATTACTTCATGAGACGCTTGTCTTGCTACCCTACTACCCTGAAAGAAGATGATGCATTGGTTAGTTCGTCAGACTTTGTAATTGCTACATATCAAACACATTTTTTTGGTTTTCATTCATGATATTAATAGAATTCCTGCTCAATAGTTGGCAGATCCTAGTTTGAATCCTAGGAAGCGAGTTGCCACACGGCTTGTCCGATTGGAGAAGAAAATGCTAGCTGCATGCCTTGTGGCAACAGTCGATTTGCTAAATGAGTTGCCCGATACAACCATCTCTCCATGCCCAGCACCATATGCTCCGTCTTTGAAATAAAAAGGCACTTATATCTGTCCCTCTCTCTCAAATAACAACTAATATTTCCTGACCCTCTAAAACAATGTTGTTGCAGGTTCGTGTTGTAACTGCAATTTGTGGGAGATGGCAAGAGTACTTTTTTGGTGGTGTCCTTAATCATTACAATGTGAGGTCGCTTAATTAAGGTCAGTTTTGTGTGTTCAAAGCTATATCTGATCCTAGTGTATGCTGCTCGAAAACATGAATAGGAAGTTTCCCAATTATTTCGTGATCCTTATTCGGTTAATAAGAGGTAAAGCTTCTTTAGAGTCTAGTTGAAATAAGTTTTTGCTTGTTTCCCGGCGTTCAGTGATGTTGTGTTCTGAATCCAAAAGTTGATTTTCTAATGCATTGCAATTGCAGGTGGGTAGCTACTTGGAGCGTATCTCTCGCTTGACACGCAAATGTTTCAGCCTATGATTGTCCTTTTGCTTACAACAATGAAGCTTAGGTCGCGTTATGGAAATCCTGCGAGTGTAATTACAGACATGAACCTTAAACTTCACCTTGTTATTCCCCTACTCCCTCTGTAATGTTTTCTATCTGTGTTTTAGAAATTTAGAATTTTTATCGTTTCCAAAAAAGAAGAAGCAAATTGTGCTTTTTAATCTTCAGAAATTCAGTTTAGCTTCGAAAGCCCATTGGAATACAAAAACGCCAGGACGAGCAGACAAAATTATCAAAAACGGCACGTGGTTCTTTGATTGCGTTGACCACATCGAAAATATCTAATGTTGTTTCTTTTTCTAGAAAATATCTCTATTTGGATCTGATGGCTGAAGCTGAAGAACCCTAGGCCGTTCGATTCAAATCCAACGATCTCGTTAACCGCTGAACTGTTATCAGACAGTGGAGAGTAGAGAAAGCGAAAGAAACATTTCTCTTCTCGGTCGTCTTCGTCATCTGCCTTTTCTATTTTATCTATTTCTACATCCAGTTTTAATGTCAGTAAGAGTAAGAGATTAATTGCTCAAATTTGGGTTTGGAATCTTTCATCTACTGTCGAATCGAAATTTCTGATTTTTTGATATAGTGTCTGCGTTTGGAATCGAATTTTAGGTGTAAGCAAATCCGTCATACTGGATGGTTTGTTTCCTGCAGGCTAGACTGATCCGGGGCTTTGCACGAGAATAAGGGAAAATCTATTCAGAACTTTGTCGATATGACTGTGAGAAACGGTGGTTTCCCCGGAGATTATTTCCGTAGCAGTTTTGAGACACCAGGTGGATATGATGAAGGGTCTGATAGCCCTAGTGCCTCAGAGGGTGGTTCAAATTGTTCCAAAAGAAAGTTGGGCGGGTTAAACTATACTGACCATGAAACATTTGGCGTCTCCAAATTGGTACTACCCTTGTCTGGCTTGTCATCGTCAGAAAGGAAGGAGTTGATTCATAGGCTAAGACACGAGCTGGAACAGATACGGATCTTCCTGAAAAAATTCGAGCTTTCTAGATCAATGGGTGTCACTAGTTCGTCTGCAAGTAGTTTGGGTAGAGCCAAGAGTTTTGGAAAGTCCCGATGCTCGACAGGGCCAGGAAAGACTGTGATCCCCATAAGTGCTACAAAACCGACTCCTGTCAGTACCGCGGTAATGCTTCTGATGAAGCAATGTGAGGCGCTTCTAAAACGACTGATGTCACATCAGTATGGGTGGGTGTTCAATACTCCGGTAGATGTTGTCAAGCTGAACATACAGGACTATTTTACTATTATTAAACATCCCATGGATTTAGGAACTGTGAAGAATAAGTTAACTTCGGGCACATATTCCTGTCCGTCAGAGTTTGCTGCTGATGTCCGGCTTAACTTCAGCAATGCAATGACGTACAATCCACCTGGTAATGATGTTTATGTCATGGCTGATACACTTCGCAAGTTTTTCGAAGTGAGGTGGAAGACTCTTGAGAAGAAATTATCCGGAATTACAACTCATATTGAACCAAGTAACTCGAATATTCACGAGGAAAAAGATATTGTAATGCCTGTGCCTATGGCTAAGAAGCGGAAGACGAATGCAGTGGGCTGCGAGGGTATCTTAGAGCCTGTGAAACAGGTTATGACCGATGAGGATAGACTCAAGCTCGGGAGGGATTTGGAGTCCTTGACTGAGTTCCCCGTACAATTAATAAATTTCTTGAGAGGCCACAACTCTAATGAAGGGGTGATTGGAAATGATGAGATTGAGATTGACATTAATGATCTCAGTGATCACGCCTTGTTCCAGCTGCGGGATCTCGTAGACGAGCATTTACGAGAGAGCCAGAACAAAAAATCAAGGGTTGAACCCTGTGAGATAGAGGTATATGTCCGTCTATATCTCATCTTTGAATCATTTAATAGCACCATGACTGCTAATAGGGCAAAATAAAATTATTGCAGCTTTTGCATGGATCAGTGCCAGGGAATTCGTCAATGCAACATTGTGATGGTTAGCTTACAGCCTGCTTGTTGTTTGAGCAAATTTTCTATTTGGCTCTTTGATCGGAACATTCTCTTACTATATCGTCGTTGCAGGAAGTGAAATGGAGGAGGTTGTTGACATTGGTGAAAATGAGCACCCAAAGTCAAGCATTTCGCCTGTCATGATAGAGAAGGATCTGGTGTTTGGAAACTCAAATGGTATAATTTTCTTGGGCTTCTTTATATAGTCATTCTTGTTCTGTATGGAACTTTTGTTGGGGTTTGGCTGTTGCCTTTTTCAGTTCCAAATCTTCGGGACCTCCAATTACGTCAGAAGTGGCCTAGGAGCCATATCGTTATTGATATGCAGTGAACTTTGGTAGCGCGTGTACTGTTATCTTCTGGAGTTTTTACTGGAGTGAAAACTTATGTTTCTTGCTTTGAAATGAAAGCAACTGCTATTTCGTGTAATAGTTTGAAAGTAGGAGGCCTGTAACATTCACCACTTGTTCACTAACTAAATATGAATTGCTTGTTGTTTTTCCTTTCTTGTTTTTATGGTCATTAGATTATCCCCTGGATCGTACTAACTTATGATTGCTCCTCTTTTGATGCATATAACTGATCTAGGTAATAGCTCCGAAAGTGTATCGGGTGATCCTAAAACCTCAAGTTTACGGAGGACATCAAAGGTAACTGAGCTTTGGTGGGACACTATATGCCTATGTGGAGGGCTTTGTTACCTTGTCACAAAGTTGATATAATTTGATATGGAGGATGTAATAATATGAAATTACTTGATGATATGAAATGGATGTCATGGTCAGTTTGAATCCTAATATCTTCTTGATCACTGGAAGCTAACTTACTTGATGACTCCCATATTTGTTAGGATAATATATAACCTGATTTTTCTTTGTGGTCCTGGCCTACGCTTATACAGGGGCTTGGAACCATGGATCCTGAACCTTTATTGGATGGAGCTACAAGTGCTTCCCCAAAAAGAGGATGTGAGTACATTTTTCAATATGGTGTTTAAAAGTTTAGTTTTTTGGTGTGGACCTTATGTTTTGTTTTTCCATTTCTACAAGCAGCGTCTGTTGGTGGGTTGGATCAGCGGGAAAGTGCATCTCAGGAGAAAATAAGTTGTGTTGAGGAGGCGGATTGTCAGCAAGATGGTAAGAAAAAGAGTGTGGCAGAAAAATGTTTCTGCCCTTCTGTCTGAGGTGGCATCTCACTCTTGACCCTTTAATGCACTAGGACATAGTGCTCAGAATGAGAAGCAACTACCTCCTGAAAAGGTCTACAGAGCTGCTTTATTGAAGAATCGATTTGCAGACTTAATCTTGAAAGCCCGAGAGAAAACTCTTAACCAGGTTTGTTGTGGGTTCTGACCCACTATTCTGGGTCCTTTATTACTTTTGATATGATTTTGCTTAAATTTTATGTGTTCCTGAGATCAGAATGATACGCGAGACCCAGAGAAGCTGCAGCGTGAGAGAGAAGAGCTTGAGCTTCAAAAGAAGAAAGGTTTGCTTCCTTGATTTGCTAGTTCAAGTCTGATTGGTGATATTAACCACCTCTAAATGATAAAAGCATAGTGCAACCTGAAGTGATGATATGTGCCCTTTCTTAACAGAGAAAGCACGATTACAAGCAGAAGCTAGGGCAGCTGAAGAAGCTCGTAGAAAAGCTGAGGCACAAGCTGCAGCTGATGCTGCGGCTGAGGCTAAGAGAAAGCTGGACCTTGAAAGAGAAGCAGCACGCCAGGCATTGCTGGAGGTATGCGGATGAGATTTCCTGATTCATTTTATTTCGTAGCAGCTGAATGAGATAGTCTTTATTATAGCCGTAAACAGATTACACAATGATTAAGAATCAGAAACATATGTAAACAGGTACTTTAGAAAAATGGAATATCTAGTCCCATTGTTTCACTGAAACATAAGTTTTTCATGGTAAATGGTGCAGATGGAGCAGTCGGTTGAACTCAACGAGAATGCAAAGTTTCTCAAGGATCTGGAACTGCTCAAAACAGTGAACACAGACCATTTGACAGAAGCGAGAGAGGAGGATGAGCTTGATGTGTCTCATGATGGGTTGCGTAGTTTCAGTTTTGGGGGTAGTAATCCTCTGGAGCAGCTTGGGCTGTTTATGAAACAGGATGAGGATGACGAGGAAACTGATCCGCTCACTTCGCCAGCTCCTGGAATTGAAATAGAAGAGGGGGAGATTGATTGAGCTTATGTGCAGATCCACAAAATCAGACAATTGCAATATCTGAATTCTGAATCCAGATTCAAGAATCAAGAATCTAGAATCCTTCAGCATAAGTTGAAGAAGAAAATAAATGTCAGTGTGTGATACAGTATCCCCAAGTAGAGAGGGCGGTCCAATGAATATGCATGAGGACTGAGGAGGATTGGATTGGTACTGAAAGTGGAAACAGAGTCATTCATGAGTTGAGTTTTGGTTGGAATGGTCGTAGTGACCGTGAGAAATGGGTTGTCTTAAAGTTTTTTTGTCTTTGTGTTGTGTTGTGTGGGGTTGGGTTCTCTTGTCGCTTCTTGACGGTGTTAGTCAATTGTCAATCTAACGATTCGGGTGTGCAACTGTTAAGACTTGATTATGTATTGAATTTAATCCAAAGAGACTTGTGCCTGATACGACGTCGTTTGGACTGGAAAGTGTTGAAATTAATCAAGAAAAACCTCGGACCATCTTCTTCTCTCCACGAGTCGCTCGATTCTGACATTTGGAAACCAGGTTTTTTATTCCTCTCGGGAGGCTTTATTTTTTTTCTCTCTCCATAAATTCGTTAAGTTTGAAGCTCATGAAAATTTAGGATCACTGGTGGATATGGTGAATTTTGATTTCGTGATTTGGTTTCTCTGCATGCCATTTTTGCTTGCTACTTCCCTTAGGATCAGGCTAGCTGGTGTAGAATTGTGAGGTATGTACCCATGGAGAAAATCTCCGCAGAAACCTCCCTTTAAGCGTCCTGCTTCTGGCGCAGCCGTAGAAGAAGAGCAACCGGATCTGAAACGAGGAAGATGAGCATGAGCTCCCTATCTTAAAGGTTTTTCCTCTTCTTCATCTTGCAGCATTAGCAAACGTTAGATGAATGAAAATGCCATTGCAGCATTTGGTATTGTTTAGAGTAAGTTGGCTTGGAATGAGGAAAGATAGTTAGTTCTTACTTGTTAGTAGTCATAAGTTTTCGACTGTTGAGTAATAATTACCCATGGATGTAGTTTTTGTCTTTAGCCAACTACAACTTGTGGTGATCTACTTGGGAAAGTGTTTGTGCATTTCTACTTTGATATTTACATCACACTTCAGTTTCCTTCTTCTGTTGATTATTCACTTACCACACAATGCAACTGGAATGTGGTTACTTTTTTTTTTTTTCTTCACAGGAATGAGTTTTTAAATGGCTGCAAATTTTGTTCTGTGTTTTGCTTCCAAGTTTCAGGTTATCGTGATTGTACTTAGAATATCGTTCTTGGCTTTAAAATTAAAATTATATCATTCTTCGAATGGTTGGTGGTTGTGAGAGTTTAGAAAAAGAGAAAAACGGCGATGATGATATAATTGAATTTTTTCAGTTTAAATAAATATTAAATGACTAAAATAGACATCATAATACATGTGTCTTATCGATTTTTTGGCTTAACTCGACGAAGCTGCATCATCATAACCGGATTAAGTTCGTCTTTGTTTTCCCGTCCGTGTAGATTCTTCTTCTTCTTCTTCTTATTCAATTTCCGCTAGGGTTGAGATTCCGATCTTAATGTCGATGAATGTCGGAGAAATCTCCGTTCCAGAGCTCCCTCTCTTCTTCTCCATGTTCTTAATCATCTATCTCATCGCTTACTTCATCGTCTTCCGCAATTGGAAACCTCGAATCCGTCCCGAAGCCTCTAGCTGTCTGATTTCAATCTTCCACGGCACTCCGGCGGTTTTCCTCGCCTCACGCGCCGTCTTCTCCTCTCCCTCGCGCTCCTTCTCCTCCGCCAACACCGCCGCTCAGAACACCGTCCTCGATTTCAGCGTCGCCTACTTCCTCACCGATCTCTTCCACTACATCGTCTTCTACCCTAGCGACGTCCTCTTCATCGGCCATCACCTAGCCACCCTGTTCGTCTTCCTCACCTGCCGTTTCCTCGTCTTCCACGGCGCCTGCGCCATCTTAGGCCTGCTGATCCTCGCCGAAGTCACCAGCGCGTGCCAGAACGCGTGGACGCTCGCCGGCGCAAGGAAGAACGATCCGGAGTCTCGATTCGCCGTCAAAGTGTACGATCTCTTGTCCCCTCCGTTTTACGCCTTCTACAGTATCGTTAGGGGTGTGTTGGGGCCTCTGTTTTTCGGGAAAATGGTTGCTTCTTACGCCCGAGGCGAAGCCAACGGCGTAATCCCTAATTGGTTGTGGATTTCTTGGGCACTCGTCGTTGGAACTGCCATTACTGTTAGTATACTTTGGATTTGGAATCTCTGGATAGAATTGTTTAGAGAAAGGGAGGCCAAACTACGACAAGACAAGAAAACTAGATAGTTGTCATGATCTTGTTTCGCTCTTCCTTCCATGTACTATATACCAGCTTACCATTATTATTTCACCTTTTTAGAATACTCTGAAATTATGTACGTTTCGAATAATAGATTTTGCTTCTTGATAACAAGTATGTGCAGAATGCACTTTTAATTCATGTGTGCTTCATCTCTGTATTATTCAGAAGTTAATTGCTACCAATTGATTTAAAGTTTGTGACATACATATACATTTTGTCTGTCGAGCTCTTATGAATCAAGTTTTCTGCTACACTCGGTTGGCCTTATCTTCATTCTTGGTACTGCTGAGAATTTGGAATTCTTCAAGATGCAGGGTATTAGAATTGCTTTGATTTATAAGCAAGTGTGTCATTCATTCTTGGTGAGTTATATTATAACTCTTTTTGTTTATGAACTAATGTATGTTGTTCATAGTACTTTTATGTTTACAACAGCAGCTAACTTTGTTTGATCTATACTTGACTTTGCTAGTGTAATGAAAATGAAACTGTGTTTAAACTTTTACCGTTAGTTATAAACCAGGAGGATTGTCAGCCATATTAGTTATTGTGAGTTTGGCTGACATATAACTCACGGTAAAAGTTTAAACTTACCGAGTTGGTCCACCAAGGTAGACTATACTTTTCTGATTCTTTAGGATCAACCAAATGATGCAAGGGATCTAAATGGATATAAATTGTGAATACTAACACGTTTATTGACAGCCGAAGAGCATAAGGTGTCTTCAAAAATATGTGGTGAGAGCAAACACCAGTCTTCCCAAGCAATCGTTATGGCCTGCATAAGCAAAAGCCATATTGCTTCTCACTCACAGCTTTCTTTGTATCATTTTTATCCGTTCTTGAAGCTACCCAAGCAATCGTGCAGTAACTGCATAATAGAGAAAGTGACTCTCTTTTGCATTTTTCTTTATGTTTGCAGAAGATATAACGCACAAGCAAGGCAGAGAAGGTTGCCTTAACTCACACACATGACAGCAGCAAGTAAAGAGACACCCAAGTAAACTGGGAGGAGGCAGAGATTGAAATCTCGGGTGCGTATATTTTTGCAGCCATCCGGAGAAGCAAGGTTCACTGATCTTTAGTGCACGCAAAGTGTATCTTAATCAGGAAGTACAGACTTTTGAATAGAAAATAGAAGAGTTGAGATGAAACCATCTTTACCACATTTTTCCTGTCCCAAAATACAGAGGAATGTTTCTTTCCAACTAAAGCATATACTAGTTAAGGCTTAAAGGCAGTGAATAGCAGAGAGTACACAAATTAAACCAATTTGCTGAGGTGAAAGCAACAAAGTAATGACCTCACAATTCTATTTAGAAAAGGGCAAGCTGGTGAAACAAGTCATATTCTACACCTTAAAGAGCATGGGATTGCAGAAAATCTATAAAGACCAAATATTCCCGAACAAGGAAAAGGAAAAGATTGCTCGAATAAGGGGGAAATCTAAAGCAAAAATATTTCTTATTTCTTACAAGTCAGTATTGAAACTCAGTTCCTGGCCTTGATAGAATTGTTCTCCTTGATTCTGGCTCGGGTATCCAGCTTCACAAAACGTTTAAGATCTTGAAAAGGAAGAGCCTCAACGTTCTTCCTTCTAAGTTCGCTAAGCGCTGGTCGCTTATCAAGCAGATGCCAGAGACAATCTGGGTAATCTGAATCAGGCAAGATCTTAGGGTCGAATCCATCTTTCAGAATATTAGCACCAACGACCGCACTGGATTTGATCTCTTTGCTCAGAGTCGATGCTTTTGGTGCAACATTAGCCCCAACTCCCTTCCCACTCTTCTTGGCTTTAGCAGCAAATGTTCTCTGGCACACAACTCGCACTCCATCTTTTGATCCAGAAATGGAATCCCCAAACAATCGACTAAGGTTCATATCAAACAACCTTAAACCTGCAAATTTCCACAAGAAATTAGAGAACAAAACAAACGAACAATCAGTAAACATAATCAGCTAATGTGTTTCTCTATCGAGTTTCGACCAAATTGTGTAGTCGGAACAAATTCTTACCCAGTCTTTGGTAATAACTAAAACTCAAAATTACGGTAGCAATTGAAACTCTAATCGGAGAGTACATTTCATAAGAAAACATCGAGATTCCAGAAAACTACTTCATAAAAGATAGATCGGAAACCACCAACAATCGCAACTATTAATGAGGCGGATAGAATCCAGATTCGAGTTTTTCGTAGTATTACCTGCTTGCGATCTTACTTCTTCTCTCTTTCACACTAGGAAGATTTCGGGTGAGGGTTTATCGCGCAGGCTCGAGATGTCGAGTGCATCGCGGGAACTGAAATTAGTCCTTTTTGGGTCTAACGGGCCCAAATTCAATTCTTTTTTTTTTGGAATCAATGGGCCAAGCCGTCGATTTGCTTTGGTTAACTTTCTGGTTTAATATAGGTTTAGATTTGAGCTTTTTAAGATTTTCAAATTTTCCATTTTCTAAATAAAAGTAATCAAAATCAAATTTAATGTAATAATAATCGGTTTCACACACATCTACTGGTTAAGTCGCCATTAACATTCAAGCATTCATTGTAGTGATCGAACTTTATGCAAAAACACATTCAAGCATACTTGCTGCTGATTGGGCAACCTGCGCAAGAATTCCGATTGAGGACCAGGAAGGTTTGCGAAAAGACGACGTGTAGAGAGTAGACAGATCAATTCTCTCGTGAAAAAATATCTGAACAAATCCCATTGAACTATATGGGCCTGTCTATTGTCCCATGGGCCTTATCGATCGAGTCTTTTTCTTTTTTTTTTTGTCGAGTATCGATCGTGTCTAATATTGCAAATTAGTGTCAAATTCATTTTTTTTCCTTAACGGCCATTAGTGTCAATTTAATATAATTCGACTAATGTCTTATACTTGTCTCCGAAGAGTCTTTGATTTTTAATTTAAGGTCAAGTTCACCAAGAGCGACCAAAGTTTGAAAATTTCAAGGTTTTTTTGGCAACTTTTTCATATTTTCATTTGAACATTAGTTAAAACTATTAAACATTCTAAATCCTTAAGCTAGGATGGTCAACCAACTATTGGATGACTCATTCAAGGTAGCATTCATTGTTACATTCCCAAATTTATGGTAACAAAAATAAAAGATTTCAACTTTTAAGTTTTAAATTAATGTCTCTTAAATAACCAAGATGGGTTGGTAAATTATGGATTTTGTTATAAAATAAATAATTTCTAATGCTGGCTTTATGCCATATAAGTCTATGATTGAAACATAATGAAGTGTCAATCTCTATGATTAATAGTTTTGGAATCTCATTCGATAGTTCCAATTTATTAAATCCGTGAAAAAAAAAAAAAAAAAAAAAAAAGAATACGCAAAGAAAATAGCACTTGTACGCCTAGAACGTACAAAACTCAAAAGCGACATAGAACTTTCGATTTACGGTAAACGCGTTTCAGAGGATAACTTTCTCATCTCACAGCAATAGCCAATGACACCTTTGTCCACAATCGTGTTCGTGTCTCTCTCTTTCTCTCTCCATCTTCTTCTTCTTCGTCATCATTTTATTCTTTGTAAATTAGTCGACAATTCTAGAAACCGAAACTGGGCTTGATCAATTTTGACTCTTTGCGCCCAATTCTCTAAAGGAAATCGATCCCGATCTCCGTAATTGTTCTGGAACTCGGTCAATTTCAAGTTGGGAAGCCCTAGCGAGACCACCATATATGTGATCTCTCACACCTTGGATCAACTCTACAAATTTTCGGGTTTCCAATTGGAAAATTGCGGTAAAATTCTGGTATTTGGTGGGAGGGAAATGCCAAGCGTAGCTGTGAAACTCTATAGCGTCTTCTTCAAGTTACTTTTGAAACATCGTCTCCAGAATCTCATTTCGATTTCAGCTGATGGGTTATCGGATTCGTTCGGCGTCTCGACCCGATCCGATGAATCCGTCGCTGCCGCGAATCCGTCCTTCACCGACGGAGTTGCAACCAAAGATATCCACATTGATCCAATGACGTCACTCACGGTAAGGATCTTCCTCCCCGAATCTGCTCTTTCTCCATCCGAACCCGATTCGCTGAAGCTACGCCACAGAGATAATTATCACCACCAACCCAGATCCGATCGGAGACATAGCCACAGCCCTCTCAATCAGAACTCTCCGGAGAGGAACGAATCTCGACGGAACAGCTACGGATGCAACAACGAGAACCTAGAACCATACGGAGGATATGCGCCATCTCCGAAGAGAAATTCCCGGAAACTTCCTGTGATGTTGCAGTTTCACGGTGGAGGTTGGGTCAGCGGAAGTTCCGATTCCGCGGCTAATGACTTCTTTTGCCGGCGAATCGCTAAAGTATGCGATGTAATCGTATTGGCCGTAGGTTATAGGCTTGCGCCGGAGAATCGGTACCCTGCGGCGTTCGAGGACGGAGTCAAAGTGCTGAATTGGCTTGGGAAACAGGCTAATCTAGCTGATTGTTGCAAGTCTCTGGGTAATCGACGCGTCAATGGCGTTGAGTTGAAGAAACTGAATGTTCAAGGGCACATAGTGGATGCTTTTGGAGCTTCCATGGTTGAGCCTTGGCTGGCTGCTCATGCCGATCCTTCCAGGTTTGTATTTGTAACTTTGCCTGCTTGTTGCTTTCTATCTTCTGATTTCACCAGTTTTATCAAATGTGAGTCTTAAAGACAGACAAAGTATGATCTTAATCAGTTAAGAAGTATGAGCTAGAGACACCTAGATTTAGATGTAAACGAGCATAGTATGGATTGCTTTCAAGAATTTAGATAATGCCCACTTCAAATAATTGGATTTTGATTTGAACCATGAACCCTCTTGGTTCACATTGTTTCAGCAATCTTGATGTTTGCTTGCAGAGATTGCTTTCTGGAATTTAGACCCATTTCGGCAGATTAGATCTTTAGAATAGTTTCAAGTTGAGGAACAAAGTCAGTGTTCGATGGAGAATTAGTTAGATGCACTTAGATAAGCTTATCTTCCATTGCTTGCAATCTCACATCAAGAGCTGTTTCTCAACTTGTTGCTCATATGGCTTTAAAACAGATGTGTTCTTCTCGGGGTGAGCTGTGGTGGGAACATAGCAGACTATGTAGCTCGGAGAGCAGTGGAAGCTGGGAAACTTCTAGACCCGGTGAAAGTTGTTGCACAAGTTCTAATGTACCCATTTTTCATCGGAAACAACCCAACACAGTCCGAAATAAAGCTGGCAAACTCTTACTTCTATGATAAACCTGTCTCTGTTCTCGCCTGGAAACTCTTCTTACCAGAGAAAGAGTTCGACTTTGACCACCCAGCAGCAAACCCACTTGCCCATAACCGCAGTGGACCACCTCTGAAGCTAATGCCTCCAACGCTTACGGTAGTGGCTGAGCATGACTGGATGAGGGATCGAGCCATTGCTTATGCAGAGGAGCTTAGAAAGGTAAACGTAGATTCTCCAGTTTTAGAATACAAAGACGCAGTTCATGAGTTTGCAACACTTGACATGCTTCTCAAGACTCCTCAGGCGCAGGCCTGTGTCGAAGATATTGCCATTTGGGTCAAGAAATACATTTCGATCCGCGGCCATGAATTCTCTTACTGAAATTTTACCCTGTTATTATTCATTTTCTTCTTTTTTGTATGATAGCAAGATTTTGTGAGTAGGATTAGAGACGATTCAAGATCGAGTCTTTTTGCAAAGTAGTCAATTTATATTTTTTTTGGGGGGNTTTTTTTTTGTGGGGGGGGGGGGGGGGATAATGATGTATTCATATGTACGTATTCTGAATAAACCATCTTGGTTCGACCAAATTTTCAAGTTTGTTCTTGATTTGACATCAGGATTTTGAAGCATATATTTGACATTATAAACACTTTAGAGCGGGATTAAATTAACGTTTCATATAATCCATCTTCACCGCTAAATCCAATGAGACAAATTCTTGAATGCTGAAATCTTCAACTTTCTGTAATTTTTATACTGAATAGTGAACTATGTAATAATAATAACCAAAAAGCCGAAGGTAATCTGGAAAGGGCTCAATTTGAACCGAGTTTTGGGGATTACAAATCACATTTTAAACAGAGAAACTAGACAAACAAAAAAGAGTATTACAGAACATGAAGGAAATCAAGATCCTGTTTACTTGGAAACTTTCTTCTTCCCTGCAATGGCAATTTTCTTACCTTTAAGAGTCCTGCAATTGTTCTTTGTTCTCTGTCCCCGACATGGCAGCCCTTGGATGTGCCTTACCCCACGGTAACACTGGATCTCCTTCAATCTCTTGATTGCAAGAGCATTAAATCGCCTCTGCACAAAGACCCACAACACAAATCAAAACCACAAACTAAAGCAATTTGAAAGTCTAAGTTCTTCTCCAATCACAAGAAGTGATACGAGATACCCATACTGCAACAAAACTGTAGTAGAGAGCAAAGATGTAGGAGAGGTGTGTGTATACCAGATCACCCTCAATCATATATTTGGAGACTTCATCACGAAGAATGATGAGTTCTTCCTCGGCCATGTCTTTGGTGATTTTGTTCTCCATCTGAAGGTCAACAAGAATCTGGCGAGCCCTTGTTCGTCCAATCCCATGAATGTACTGAAGAGAGTATTCAATTCTCTTATTACTCGGAATCTCCACACCTCCAACACGAGCACATCGGATGCTTAGACTCTGCTTCTGCATTTTCAAACACAAAAAAAAAAAAGAAACCCTAAAACCAAGAGACAAATGCCCAAATCGATGGGGTCTTACTAGGGTTCAAACTGTGACACCCACACAAGATTTCTTCAACCACTAACCAAAAATCGACGAACAAGATTGAACACTAGCAAAAAATAACACAAAGAAATCACAATAGAGAAACTCAATAACAACATCCCATACGCAAGAGAGAATCCTTGAGAGATTATTACATTGGGAGCGTTTGAAGGAGGCAGAGCAAGAGTGTTGCGAGAGAGAGAGTTGGATTTTGTCCAGCCGCAAATGAGTGAGAGCGAGTGCGCTACGGGCATCGCAACCATCTGCGCCATTTTTCAATTCCTCTTCCTACGGATTTTCAAATTTCAGATTCTCCAAAACTCATTCAGAGGCGACCAAGAAGAAGATGAGCCGAGCGGATAAGGCAAACGTCGAATCAAAACGCATCTCCGTTTATTCATTGCAAATATATAAATTCTTATTGGGCATTCTTTGTTTGAGACAGGCTCGTTATTGTATCGTAAGGCCTGATTCACGCCTTTTTTTCCGATTCACACTCTTTTAACAAAAAAGAAAAAAATTTATGGATTTCATTATTTATTCATTTTTCTATGTATTTTAAATGACTAGAACATTAATTAAAAATGGCGACAAAGAGTCGGAGATAGAGAGATTGTAAAAAAGGTTAAGTGGATAGAGGCAAAGTCAACGGAGAAGAATGAGCCTTGTAATATCCTTAACTTCGTTATTGTTACATGTTGTTCTGATGAAATTTAAGTTGTTTGGCTTTTATTCATTTTGTAATCTTTTTCGGTGTAGTTGAACTTATAATTTTGGTTGCAAATTTCTGCAACATTCTGGTGTTTCTCTTATTTTCTATATAGAGTTGTTTGAGTTTTATTTTTTTATACCATTTTGCATATTTCATTCATTGGAGTTGTAAATTGTAATCATGGTTTTGGTTGCAACTTGCAAGTTACTACAATATTGGGTTTTTCTATGATGTTTATGGTTTCTTCTGGAATTTTGTAAAAATTGTTTCGTGATGCTTGGAGATATTATCCATGAAACTATATGTAAAGCTAGTCATCGTTCTAGTAGCTAATTAAATAGGATATACACATGCATTGCTTACAAAACCAATGTCTGAATGCACTTGTATCACACACACAAAAACGCCTGAATGTACCCTTTATTTTGTTGAGTCATGCCCATTATTCATTACTGTAATTTAAGGCCTCATTTCATCATCTTGTTTAGGCAATATTTATTTTAAGTTGGATATTTATTTATTCTATAGCAAAATAATAAGTTAAACAAAATAAAAAAAATAAAAAAAGTCCAAGCTAACACATGCTTAAACGAGCCATTATAATGCATTGGTCAGAAGATTTGGTTCAAAGAAGGGAAATATGAATTAAAAACATAAAACGAAAATTAAATGTTTTATAGATAGGAATTAATATGACAGCAACAGATCATCACAATCTTTGAGAAAACAAAAGGAAAGAAGGAAGACATGAGATAATAATATAAAAAACACTCAGAGAAACCATACGAAGATGAATGGAAACACATCTTAGAAGACGAAAGACAAGGCACCGACCAATGCGGTGGCGATGAGCTGAGGGTAGGCGGATAAAGTGGCAGCACTTGGAGCCGGAGCACGAGCGTGTGGCGCCGGAGCATGAGCCTTGGGTCCATGTGGCGCTGGAGCCTTAGCCGGACCATGGTCGACTCCGTTGTGCGACTCAGCAGTCATGACCAACACGGCCAAGACAATGCAGACGAAGGCGAAGCGGATCAAAGAACTTCTAGCTGCCATTTGAATTCTTCTTCTCTTCTCCTTCTACTTCTTCTTTAGTTTTCTTATTCGTTGTGCTTTTCTCTGTACGATCTATCAACAAAGGGGATTGAATTTATAGAAGGAGAGAGGGGTTGTATAAAATGGCTAGTGGATTTAAAAGTCAACGCATAAGAATGAGTCTTGGTGATGAGACGATCATTAAGTCGTTATCATTACATGTTGTTCGCGTTGACATTTTTTTTTTAAATCGAAAAAAGGACAGAGATGTGAGCATGGTGATGTGTCTGAATTTGTTAGTGGACACCCATTTATATGTTCGTCTATGTTCTGGAACAGCTGTTACTTCGTCCACAAAGAGGGACGTTTCTTGACCAAACCAAATTGATCCGGTTTGATTAGGCGTCGATCCGGTTTTATGAGGCCCGTCTTTTTGGCTCTTGATGTGGCACTGGTATAATACAATAGGACTTAGCTTGGTATAGTTTCGTGGCTTTGATAGTTTGATTTTACCAATTCAGTATTCAAAGTTTTTTCCAACAAATTTAAGTTCAAACATCCAAAAATATATAAAACTAACTACAATAAATCATTCTTGAAAGCAAACAAATTGTGTAGTTAAAATTAGCAACATTAAATTTTAAGAAATTAAAACTTTTAGTATTTCTTAGCACTAATATATTCTAATCAACAAATAACAACCGAATAATTTGAAGAAGAAAAAAAAAAAGGTAAGAAATTTTTACTAGCAATTAACCAGTTAACGACGGGAATAGAGAAACCAATATTCCTTTTTCACGTATTGTGATCCATTTGCATTGTTCAAACTTTAGGCCCAACAAGTGAAGATACGGGATTTAAGTTGGATCTAATGGGCTAATAGCGTAAGATTATATTTTATTGGGCCTAAATTTGATGTCGCTCCCGTTTAAAAGACTTTTCTTAAACTGTTAAACATGGTCCCTCCCTCTTTTTGCCAACGGTCCCTCATGTTCTTTTTTTTTTGTCGAGGTCCGTCATTTATTTAATACTCTGTATTACGTTTTTTCTAAAATTTAGTTCAGTTCAGTGAACCAAAACAAAATCGAATATTTGGTTAGCTGCAATCTTATTTTCGTCAACATTATGCCACACAGAAGATAATAAATTAAAATACGTAGTTACTCTGTTGATTAGGACTCTATCCTTTATATACATTAGTGTTGAATCATGATCTTAATTTTTAATTTAGGATATTAACATCAAATAACTCTTTATATAACCTATTTTTCTATGAACTTTGATGCAAATTGAATGTTCACATAACATTACGAGGCATAGCGGATTAAATATTCAATAAAGAAAAATTAAAAATAATACAAATTGGATATATAAGATGACTTTTTAAAATAAAAGTTCTAAATTTGGGTAGGTAGTTAAATATGATAGTAAATTATATAGTCCAGGGCCTTGTGGTCAGGTGGTAAGGGGACGGGTCTGGGACGCCAACACGTTTCAGATTCGATCCACCTGCTGCGTGAAACTACAACACATTGTTCTTGAACACCCACATGGATATGAGCTCCTGCTTTCGGGCCCATTTGCATATCCGTAGAGAAAAATCTATCTGTGGGTTGCACCTCCACCAAGGAGGGATTAGTCTGGACCCTCTATACGCCTGGGATTTGAGAAAAGAATTATGACATATACCCTAATAGTTTGTCTTTATATTGCATCGATGTATTACCATTCCAATTCAAAATCCAGATTAAATGTATGTTATTGGAAAGAAAAGAAAATTTTAAAGATTATAATAAATTTCAGTATTAATCTACAATTATACAGTATATTTCTATACTGCATATTTTTATCCCAGTTTAACATATGCATATACTGATATACCTTCAAGTACTTTGAGAATATTCCTTCGTGCATGAACGCGAAAACCCCTCCGTTTTTGGACTATTTTAATGCAAATTGTTTTTCTTACTTTTTTCCTGCGAAACTTAGTTCAATATGATTAAAGATACCAGTTATATACGAAATATTTAAATAAAAATAAATCTTAAAATAACTATTTCAAACTAAATTACGGTGGTTTTAGTGGTCCAAGATTTAACCTACAAGTCGAGGGACAAAAAAATGAGTATTTCCACTATGACTTTAATTATTGTTTATTATTATAAATGCCTGAAATAATTATTAAAAAAAAAACGATTTTTTATAGGTTTCGAATATCAGTTTCCATTTCGATGCCGAAACTTGTTCCAACCAGTGTGATTTTTAATGACTAATATACGGACTCACATATATTTTAGATCGAAAGTTAATTCTAATAAATTATATTATTTGAAAAACGTTATGCTAGACTGCTAGTTCAATTCTTTGCCATCCAACTGACTAAACGAGTTTGGTTTATGAATTAAATATTACAGTTTATAGCAAATTAACGAATAAACTATTGACTTTCTTTCGTGAATTCTTGCTTTCTTGCTTTATTAAGCAAGTTGCATAATCATGACGGTGCAGTGCAAACTAACAAATTATGACGTAAAAAGTCGACTCCTCAAATATTTTTAACTTACTAAATATTTACATATAGAAATATAATAATGGAAAAAAAAAAAGAAAAAAAAAAAGAAAAGATGCCTTGATGACAGAATAAGCACAAGGCTTTGAAGGAGGGGACCAATGGATCCAAACAAATCTCAAATCGTTTTCTTTTAACCAATGAAATTCCTTCAATTATGAATTAGAGTAATCATATATATAATATTAATAATCATAAGCTCAAAAAGTAAAAAAAAAAATCTATAATATATAAAGCAAACAAATAACTTGTAACCGTGGAAACTTGATTAATAATTAATGTTGTGGTTTTACTCATAAAATCTCAAGTCAAAATCCAATCTAATTGTTTAAGTCGAGAAAAATAGGATTTTCTCATTACTAATTTAGACGTTTATAACAAAGAACTAATGGCTAATGAGAAGCTATGATAATGAAAATATATTCAAATGGAAAGATTTGAATTTTTAGACACAAGAAAAAACATTCACCACTCAAATTTGTCACTAAACCCTACTCATCGGTTGATTATATTTTTATTTAAAACTGGGAGAGTTTTATATTTTAAATCTATAAAATGATGTAAACATACATGGGTTTAAGAATGCTAATTTTATAGCAACATAACTGAAAATAGCAATGTTCTTAGTAGCTTACTGAATATAATGTATCTCATTTATATATCGGTAAGTACCAAGTTAGTTATGAACTAACTATTTTTAATCGTTGACAACTCATATACTACTGAATTCGAATTCGATTTATGACAAAGTGACGACATTAATACAAACGATTATACTATGCTCACAAATAAAATATTCATCAGCCACCACACCACGTAATGATTAATTAAATAATTAGTCTCTCTTTATAGAAACAACAAAATATAATTGTGCAAGGGCTATATACGCATTTAATTTATTTATACCCATTTAGTTTAAATATTGCTATAGTGCAAACTTTGATAATTAGTGAATTATAAGCTGAAAAGAAGTTTGTCGAGAAGCTCACATTATTCTAAAACAAACTCACACACTTCACACTAAACAAATTTTTAATCGTGTCTGCAATCATTATTTACCGCTTCACTTATTAGTGTTTTGCTTTAAATGTGGATTTATTTGTCTTTTAGCCTGTACGTGACCTGTCAAAAGAGAGAATCTTTGCCCTTCCCAACTCACCTCTATTATTTATAAGTAATGCCCATTACTTGATCCAAAGCTCTCTTCTTTATATTTTTGGCTAACTCAAGCTCTCTAGCTTTGCTTTAAGTTTGCATTAGCTTTATGTATGATATTTGATAAATGTCATTAATTAGATCTTGCTTTTGAAAAAATTCAATGGGGAGGAAACCTTGCTGTGACAAAATTGGATTAAAGAGAGGTCCATGGACTATAGAAGAAGATCATAGACTCATGAATTTCATTCTTAACAACGGCATCCACTGCTGGAGAATTGTCCCCAAACTCGCAGGTACTTCTTTATTTATTTATACATACATACACATATACATATATGTCATATATGGCATAAATAGGGTTTATTTTCTTCTGTTTTTTTTTGGTTTAATGTTTACGTATGCGCAGGTTTGTTGAGATGTGGGAAGAGCTGTAGACTGAGATGGATTAATTATTTGAGACCCGATCTCAAGAGAGGTGGTTTTACTGATGCTGAGGAAGATCGGATTATGGAACTTCACGCTCAACTTGGCAACCGGTAAACGATAATTTCATATTAATTTTGTTATCCTATATATATCAAACTAGATCTTTGACAAATGAAATTTCTCTCCATATGTAATACCGTACTTGGATTTAAGTCCGATATCAGCTTCATTAAGTTCATTTATTTCTTCTCAAAATTTGTGAAAATGTTTTAAAAATAAAAACTGAGTTTGACGCATATACTTTTGCATGGAAGTTGTTTATTTCTGGTTGTGGATAAAACATAAAACGGGATTTGTACATATGATAAAACTTTATGTAAGTTTATCGTTCATGTTTTAGACTTTTTTTGTTTAGTTAGTTCATGAAACTTGTAATATAAAGCGTTATCGACATAATCACGTTATATGCTAAACGCTTTAATCTTGCCATCAATTATTTGTTTTAATCTTGCCTTCAACTTATTACGTGTTTTATGAATGCTTTGGACGTTGCAGGTGGTCTAAAATTGCCTCTCATTTCTCTGGTCGAACGGATAACGAGATAAAAAACCATTGGAATACGAAGATCAAGAAGAAGATGAAACATCTTGGTTTAGATCCGGCTACGCATGAACCGATGAATAAGATTACTGACCAACCCGATCCTAACCAGAAAACAAAATCCAACATGTATTCTACCATCAAGGAAGGAGAAGAAACCAAGGATCAAACTCCAAAAGATGATGTTATAACAGAAACAACGAAAACAATAATAATATCCGATAATGATGAAGAACTTATGGTGAAAAACTGCAAAACTCTATGTGCAGAAGAAGTCGACATCGGATCTCTATTCGAAATGCAAGGCAACGAGATATCTATCTCGTCTTCTTCTTTCTCTTCTTTATATAGTAATATTTCAAGAAGTGAATCTTCATCATATCTTGCAGAAGATTCCATCTCTTTAGAGCAATGGGACTTGGATATGACGGATCCTTCGGTACCATGGGACCTCTTCGCCAATCTTGATGATAATCTTTTCCTTTTATGACAAAATGTGATATAACATTGTAATATATCTATAAATATATAATTATCGTAAGTAATTAGTAGCATATTTCATTTATGTAAGATGTGGATTATGCATGGCGTGCGCGCGATGATGTATTATAATTTGCTCATACAATATGTGTATGCATATATATAATGACTAATTTACCCCCCCCCCCCCCCCCNCCCCCCCCCCCCCCCCCCCCCCAAATATATAATGACTAATTTTTACTCGGTTGAAAAACTATATAAAATAAATGTCATTTTTAGTTTTATTGGTAAAAATCAGGATCACCATCATCGTTGTTCGTTAATTATATTTGAAGTTCCACACAGTTCTACAAAATTATTCTTGTAACACGTTCAAATAAAAATGCAACATCTATAGCAAACCAATCATATATCCCACATGTGCGACACAAAAGTTTTGTAGAAATTCATATTATATGCTCATTATATGTTATCAGTGTCTTCTTTGTAGTTAGGTGAATTAGGTCAATGCGGCCTTTCATCTATTAAAGAAACATATTTTTTAAAAGAAACATATAATAAACAAAACTTGCGAAAATTGACAAAACCTTTTATGAGAAAAATAAAACTGATGAAAATAGACCCGTTTCAGAATTAACAATGAGTTCCAAAAATAAATTGTACCTACCTACTTTTACAAAAATAAAATAATAACTGTACCTACTTCATTCGAAAGCATGCATTTGATTTGATTTTTTTTAGAATCAATTAAGTAATCACTTCTACTAAAATATCAACGACAATTATTATTTTTCTTAAGAGGATTTGATTTGATCTGACCAAAATAAAGTAAGGTTAAACATATTTTTTTACACTTTTAGATCATGGTGATCGTAGTTGTTGGGATAAAAGACAATGACGACGATGTTGCTTCCGTCAAGTCTTTGGATTTTTGCAATCATTAATTTAGTTATTAAAATTAAATTATTTGTTTTCTTTCACAAAACTTTGAGTGCGATAAACTGAATAACAATAATTTCGTATAACTATGTACATATTTGTATATCTGAATGTGCGACAAGATAAAGGGGACGAAATAAGCCCATTGAATTAGGAACGAACGGGCCGTAAATTAAAGCTTAAAATTTTGATTTATGATTTAATTCATACTTGTTGGACTGCTGGCGTTTCCGCATTGGAGACCCAATATTTTTTTTTTTTTTTAAACGAGCCCAATCTTTAAAAATTCCCAGCAGAAGAGTTGAGAAAACCTATGAACCTTACTCTATTTCCGAGTCTATTAGGAATAGGCAAGGTCGATAACTCGATACATTTAGTAGAATTTTCATATTGATTCACGTACGACGAGTCTATCTAGGGTGTAGAGAGGATCGCGAATTAATTGTTTCTCAGCAGAGAATCGCCTCTCGCACAAAGCTTGTACCACACACTTGTATGGTTAAACGGTTATTTTGCCTAAAGGTTAAACGAATGATTAACGAAGTAATCATGTTAATCATGACTGTTTTTTNTTAATCATTTCTTTTTTTTTTTTTTTTTTTTGGTCAAACAAATGTGAATCATGACTCAGTTCAAACTTTCCAGCGTTAAAACGAATGGTTCACCAGGGCCACCCGATGACCAAATGGTGGCAGGGCCTCAAGAGTCCTCGACCCAATAGTGTGCTCTGCCATGACAAGCTTTGTTGTCTCGTTAATCTTCTTCTCTCCGAAATTTCATGCATTGGAGCCGATGATCCATGTATTTTCTATGTTCATTTTGACAAGTTATGTCGCTCTAACCGCCGTCGTTACTTTCGGCACTTGGTCTACTAATCGAATATTGATTACGACAAGGCTTCATCCCGCATGGAGTGCGGTTCAAAAACTTTCCACTTTGAGTTTTCTTATTTGGGTTTGGAGTGTGACTCTGATGGGCAAGAATTACCCCTTTGCTCTAGGTGTCGGGATGCCTCCAAGTACAGTATTTTCTGAAACTTTTTTTTGGATCTATGATTTATAGAATCACTATTATCCTCTCTTGTACAATGTTGGTTACATGAATAACTTAAAGTCTGTTCCATTCTAAAAAATCACAAGATGTGAATGGTTTCTCCGACTTGGTTCAATTAAGAGTCGATTACAGCGGGTCATTTTCGGTTTACAGTTAACCAATTCAGTATTTAACTGTATTTAACCGACTTAAAATCTGTTACATCATCTTCTCTTGTACGATGTTGGTTACATGAATAACTTAAAGTCTGTTTCACATTTTCTTGATACTCCTCTACTTATTGCTAAGCTCTCTTCCCTTTGTCTGGTCGAGGACCCAACAGATTAAGATCAATGGTGGCTCCATAACTCTCAGCAGATCTAAAAACCGCATCGTACGGCTTGGAAGAGAGCTTAAGCCCTTCGTTTTGAGCCCTCAAATGTAACTCATAAGCAAGCCTTGGCTTCGCATCATTCGCAAGAGCCTCAATCAACATCTCGTAAGTTATCTCATTAGGCTCAACGTTCTCGCCTCTCATTCTATGAAACCACTCATAAGCTACACCGCTTAACCCGTTCCTCGCACAACCACTTATAACCGCATTGTATGTCACAACGCTCGGCTCAATACCCTTTGAAGCCATTTCCTTGAGAAGAGTATCCAAAAGATTGAACTTTTTCTGTCCTGTCAAAACCGAAGCCATTATCGTGTACGCGTGAAGATTCGGCTCAATCCCTACCTTAATCATATGGTTCCACACCCGAAACGCCTCATCATACAACTTCCCTTTCTCAAGCGCACTGAGCAGCGCACCGTATGAGATTACTGTTGGCTTTTCGCCGTTTTCAACCATTCCTTTAAAGATTTGGATCGCGGCCGCGGTCTCAGAGGCTTTTGAGCAAGCAACAAGAACAGCGTTCCAATGTCTGCTCTGCGGTTTCAATCCTTTATCTTCCATTTTGTTAAGTAACCTAACTCCCCATCTCCATATCCCTCTCCTGCTAGCGGCACTCAGCAAGATATTGAAATGAGAGACCACTAGCTCGTAAGACATATTGTTCGGTTCAGGTCCTTCGTCAAGAAGATCCTCATAGATCTCCAACGCCGCCCACCATTTCTTAGCCTTACCCATCAGCCAAATCAAGTGGTTGCAGACAGATAGACTTATCTCAGGAAACCTCTCTCTGATTCTTTTGTACAACTCTTTACCAACAACGTAATGTTCTTCACGCGTACACGCCCATATAAGCCTTTCATGCTCTTCCCTACTCGGTTTAAGCCCTGCATTGTCCATTGCATTCAAAAGCTTCAACACTTTAGTAGTCAAGTTCTCATCTTTCACCAGCCACCGCCTCATGACTTGGTAGCATATTCTACCAATGAAGTTTTCGAGCTTAACAAGCTCAAATTCCCAATCGTAATCCGCATCGTTCCCTATTTCCCTCTTCGAATATTTCTCTCTCAATTCAACAAAGAACTCAATAGCTCCCATTCCGTCCTCCATTCTTCTGTAGACCAACAAAGCCGTTGAATATGTTACCGGGGAAGGCTCAAAACCTTTTTCCTTGACTAAATCAAGAATCCCAAGGGCCTTGTGAAACTCTCCTTCCTCCATATAAATAACCATCAACGTATTGTAAGTGACAATGTTTGGAACAATCCCTTCTTCCTCCATATCACTCAGTATCTTCTCTGTTTCTCCAGACCCACTTGATTCTTTCATCGCACCCAAAAGGCTGTTATATATGAAAAGGTTTGGACCAATCAAACCGCCTGACTCACTCTTCTTCCTCTTAAGCCAATCTACTACCGCCATGGCAGGCTTCAGTCTCTTGTCCTTTCCAAAACCCCTTATCATAGCACAATAGACTTGAAGAGGCAATTCTCCTGTCTCCTTGAGAACAACATCCATGTCATCCGCTGTCTTAGCATCTCGTAAACTATATGCCAATTCTCTAACATCAACTCTTGAATTGGTTTTTTCTCCTCCACTTAGAGCCTGTGATTCAGAATGATCAAAGTCTGATGCAGTAACTGAACTTGAATCTTCCCTGGAGACATCATCCCTGAGTTCTCGTTGTTCCGTGGCCCATCCTACCCCAACCGATGATCTCAACAAACTTCTCTTTGGCTCACACAGAAACAGAACTTTTGAGGTAGGATTTATAGCCAAACCTTCACATTTCCTATTACTCGAAACCAAGATCAAGCTAGATATACTACCAAAGCAAGCCTGTTCAACAAAACAATGCCTCTTTCTAGTCTTAGGGCTAACTACAAAACAAGAACAATCCAACTCAAATTCCAATCTTGATCCAACCAAAAGACCAGACTTTAATGGCCAAATGCTTAAAGCTTGCATCTTTTGCCAACACAGTTTCACCAGCGAGAACAATCAAAGAGAAGCCAAATGCTAAAATTTCGCATGTTTCACCAAACTGAAATTCCTCAAGGTCCCAACTTTTCGATACAATTCATCAGTAAACACGACAAAACCCCGAACACAGATGCTTACACCTGCATACGTTTTACACAAATCAGTAAAACGCGATAGCCCTTTATGCTTGCTTCAACCTTTGCTTGTTTGACGGAGAAGCAGAAAAGTGAATATCAAACGCGACCTATCATGATCCTATCCCCCAATATATTAATGCCACTGATTCTCAACAAAGCAGAAATCTCGGAATTCAAAAACCCAGACGCAGCCACACCAGAGATGGTTTAGCTTCTCTTTTGGTTAAGTGATGGTGTGGTGCGCTTGTGGCCATCCAATTTCCTATGAGCGGGTAAGCTTCAACTGCTGCAAGAAAAAATGATGTAAACGACATCGTTTTCATCCATTTGTTTTCATTCAAGCCCAATAACTTAGCCCAAAACACGTCTTTTAGGCCTTTTAGAATTATAAAACTTTTTCCTACACCTTTACTTTACGGTTATAATTTATATTTTTATCTAAAATTTTTATTTTATGAAAAAATAAAATTGCTGCCAAAACATGCATTATTTTTCTTTTCCATTTTTTTGGCGTAAATGGTGTTGTTTTCGAAAATTTTAGTCATTAAAACTAAAATAGATATTGTGTATAAACAGGTGTTAGTTTTGATTAATTAACTTTTTCAATGTGATAACTATAATTTTATTTCACTAAAAATGATATTTGTCTGTTTGTTTTGATTCAAGCGGAATTAGAAGTTCCAGATGACAGAAATGCATTGAAGAGAGTCAAGAGACCATACTTAATTTAGGTTGGGTGCAAAGGATATATGTTCCTCTGTAAAATCCAATAAACATGTCTGGCCCATGCACATAGACATATAACTAATACATGTATAAAATATTCCACAAACACATTATTGTGTGCATAGATAAAAATATTACATATTCTATACATACATTTTTAGGTATGTATATGTATAATTATGATGGGCAACCGTGTTGGTGGATCAATTTTGTTAAAGGAGAAATATAAAGGTGGATTCACCATATCTCGAATACCGTCTTCTAGCTACTACAACATGTTGCTATGTCATATCATCTTGTCCATTAATAATCAAATACAGTTTTTATATGTTGAAGATCCACAATTTAATCAGAGATTAATCACCAAAGACAGTTTTATTAATTTTATTAATCAATTTAATGCTAAGTATATTTTGGAGTTTCATCAAAAAGATGATAGCCAGTAAAAAGTATATGAGGGAGGGACATAATACATTTTATCTGTTAGCCTATAAAATTTCTAAAAAAATAGCTTAGTTACTTTCCACTCATTCATCGAAATTGTTTCAATTTCTTCTATTTGTGTTAACGGTTGTCTTAAAAATGTTTTTGTATCTTGTAAACTCTTTATGATATCAATATATTTGATTTGTCGGGAAAAAAAATCGGAGATTAATCACACGTAACGTACAAGGAGACGATTACTAATCTGGTGGTTTTTTTTTTGTCAACTAATCTAGTGGTTAAGACCTGAAAAAATAGGGTCAATAACTCGACGGTATGGGAAAAAAATTACTACCAAATATAAAACATATTAATTATGTAATATATTGAAAGAAAAGACATCAAACAAATATTGTTATTTATAAATGAAAAGAAATACAAACAAGATTAATTTGATTCATTGGAAATGATATAGCAAGTAACCGGACTTGTTGATATAATTGTTACTATTTGCTACTATACATTTAGAGTTAAAAATTTTGGTTTTTCTTTTTTTTTTTTTTTTTGAACATTAAAAAGGGGTTCTACTTTCAGGCAAACAATAAACTGGATGCAAATTGGTAGTAGATTTCAGTTCATGATTGATTAGATTTTGGGGTAAATTAAATTTCTGTCGTTTGTTAAAATTAATAAGAACGTTGCAAATCGGCTTGCAGTAGACAGACTGATGTTCCCCTAATAACTATTACATAATCAGATTTGGTAAATCTTATGTAGTTATAAGCTGAGTTGTTTGATCCCTATAAGAATATCTTGTCGAAGATTTTCTTTTAGATTCATCATATTCATATACAAACTCATACAATGATATTTTCTTATAACCTTGAGCTAATTAAGAAGCTATTGTTAATAATTTATTAATTTGTCGGTTTTTTCAAAAGGTTTTCATGCATTATTAACTTTCCAAAATGGTCCTACCAAATGGCGATCTTTACACCAAGAATCAAGTTGACAAGTTCACCCGAGAAACGTAATCACTTTGATTGGCATTAAAGAAAAAATTAAACCACTATCCATTTTACTTGATTAGGTATATGATTAAATAGACGTAAAAACCGTATATGATAAAATAACTATACCATATGTTAATTTTTCTGCTGTCAACATTTTTGCTTAGTAATACCTACAATATGGATATTAGTTTTTTTCTGATCTTATTTCGCTTTTTGATGGTTTTAGTGGAGATATCAGATTAATCCGCTTAAAGACAATTTTTTTTTTTTTACCATCCATGCA
>OVAY01000813.1:4098-43971 GCA_900406395.1 Kernera saxatilis | reverse complement strand
TTTTTATGTAGATTTCTAAATCCACTAAAATCCATGAACCAATAAACCCTCTTTAGTTTAGATCCAACCCATTTTTACTCAAATCGAACTTAACTGAGTCGTATTTTTTCCAAACCAAAAAACCCAAACTTTGAAAATAACCAGAATCGAGTTGAACTGTAAACCGAAAGCTTACATGTCTCAGATTTTTGAATTTCCGTTGTAAAGCAAAATTATTATTTTTTTCTCACTAAAGATTAGCTTGTTTAACAGTTTCATGGTAAAAGCTTTAAAATGTTTAATTATTTGATGCCGGTAGGAATATAAAACTAATCGAATAAAACAAAAACAAATGTATCTACACAAAGTCAAAACTTAGTGTGATGTAAAGTGATGTAATGATGATGAGGAAATAAAGAATATGAATGGGAATGGGCCTGATTCAGCTTTTCCTCGTTGGCTTTGGAATGCACACTTCTTGTTGACACGCATGAGATTCGTGGACGGAGGAGACAGTGACACTCATAAGTCGACATATGACACGTGTCATTCCACACGTACGTACGGCCACGAACCGACGAACCTACCAAAACCGAACACGAACCAGATTCTTTACAACCATCCAATTTGGGGGTGTATCATATCTTTTATCCCTTGCAAGCACTTCTCTTGAGCAACTTTTATGCTACCTTTTAATAATTATTGCGTCATTAATAGGAATATAAATTTGTATTGAGTTTTTGGCACTAGTACTATATATGACCCATGTAGCTTAGTATTTAGTTTACTTGGTATATCTTACTTAAAATGCACATTTTATGTCATGTTTAGATTGTATTTGGACAGGTTTTAACTGATCAATACCTAAAAGAATAGTTAATTATCAAATAGGCTATGAACAATCAAAGGTAGCGTGGTCCTTGGCTTCTTCCTCAAGTCCTAATATATATAATCCTATAGGCTATAAACTTCAAATTCCCACTTGACAGAAATCGTAAACATATTCCCATGACTGTATACTAAATTGTTTTTTTTTTTGAAACCGCTGTATACTAAATTGTTTGACATTGGGAGTATACATAGGAAGAACTAGATTGATCATGCACATGCATACTATTTTTAATATATAAAAACTTTAAAAGTATTAAACAATATCGGAACTAGTTGATATTTTATGGGTGATTTATTAAACGCAAAAAACGAAGTTAGGTGATAGAAGTATATTTGTATGCGGTGTATTTTTTTTTTTTTTTGGCTACAGTTGTTCAATAAAAAACTGAAAATATTTCGGATCCAACAAAAAAAAAAATGTTTTGTTCCGCTTCCAAAACATTGTTACCATATTAAAGTCAAAAACTTTATCTAGAACTTAACGTACGTTCATAGTACTTGTATATTCTATATCGAATAAAACGTAAAATTTTTGGGTTAACATAGTAGTATATTCTTTCATACCTCTTTCTTACGTCATCTCGAGAAAGAAAACAACAATTTATAAAAATAAAACAAATAGATGTAAAATAATGAAAGAAAACAAAAAACAAGATCCATGGGGGGAGTCACATGCATGGAGCATGCAACTAGCTAGCTTACTTCATCTAATTCCCACTCTAAAATTTTCGCTTTATATATACACACTTCCTCTACCACTCCTTCCCTCAAAACAAGCTAGCTCGTTCCTTCTCACTAAAGCGATCGTATCTCTTAAGATCTTGAGAGAGAGAGAGGGAGAGGATGGAGATCATCAAAAGCAATAACGGTGATTCGAGTCCATCTGCTGGAGAAGAGTTTAAGGATATGATTAAGGGAGTGACTAAGCTCTTAATGATGATGATTTTCCTTGGAACTATCATGCTTTGGATCATGATGCCAACACTAACCTATCGAACCAAGTGGTTGCCTCATATGCGTATCAAGTTTGGAGCATCAACCTATTTTGGTGCCACAGGTTTGTATGATCAATAGATGGATTAATCATCAAGATTATCCTCTCATGAACTCATATTTTTTAGTAGCCTCCGATTGTTTTAAACATAAATATTTGGGTTTGTGCTTACTATTTTTTTATATATCTAATTTAAAACAGATATTTTTTTTTATCAAACAACAACGTACCAAAATTACAAAACGCAAACGCAACTTCTTAATATCTTCTTCTTTGATGCACGACAGGGACGACACTTTTCATGTTTATGTTCCCAATGATCGTCGTAGCTTGTTTGGGATGTGTCTATCTTCACTTCAAGAAACGAAAGTCTCTACACCATATCGATAGGTACAAAATTCATCGATTAAACCGGAGAATTATGTCGACAGACGACTAATTGTATGATTTTCATCATTTTTTTAAACAATTTGTTTCTTTGAATATCTCTATAATAAAGGGAGACGAAGGGAGGAGTGTGGAGTGCACTGAGAAAGCCAATGTTACTGAAGGGACCATTGGGGATAGTCTCAGTGACTGAGATCATGTTCTTGGCTATGTTTGTGGCTCTTCTTCTTTGGAGCTTTATCACTTACTTGCGCAATAACTTTGCCACTATCACTCCTCAATCAGCCGCCGCACATGGCCAATCTTTGTAAGCAATTCTTTCTCTTCTTTCTCTATCAACCATACACAAATCTAATTTATATGGGTGTTAGTCAAATTCATTTATGTCGCTCGAAATTATGGATCAATTACTAGAAGATGTGATTTGTCCATGTTTAAAAAAAGTCTATATTAACAAATTTTTTATCATAAAAAATGCGTAACAAAACAATTTGTAATTCGATTGATTACTAAAATACTTATCACTTTATCAGGGTTAATGGTTGATCACATGATAATTATACTGAATACCAAACCATGTGGATCAAAATAAGTCTTAACAAATTGAGAGAACTATTTATATAGACAGCTTAATTAGTATATGTTTCTAATAGCTTTAGTTAAAAATTTGTGATTTTGATAAATTCAGGTGGCAAGCTAAGCTGCATTCAGCGGCGTTAAGGATTGGGCTTATCGGAAACATATGTTTAGCGTTCTTGTTTTTGCCGGTGGCTCGTGGCTCGTCGTTGCTACTGACGGTAGGACTAACCTCGGAGTCAAGCATCAAATACCATATTTGGCTCGGCCATATGGTCATGACCATTTTCACGGTTCATGGTATTTGTTACATCACCTATTGGGCCTCTATGCATGAACTCTCCCAGGTATGTATTTGTTTTATTTAAATTATCAAATTTAATTGTATTATGGATTCGATTTTTTGCATCGGCCTAATAGTCCAATAATTGGGTCCCACCTCTAGATAGGAATAAGTCAACTACTCCAAATCAATCCACCATTTTCCGGTCAACGTCACTCTGAATGGAGCAGCTTCCATGCGCAGTACTATTTAATAAAATAAATTATGGTCAAATTTAATATTTTAGATCTTCACATGGCATAATGTGAAGATAAAGCAATTAATATGTTGATCCAAAAATAATTCAAAAACACGCATTTTAAGGTGGAAAATATTTAGATAAGTGTTCATTTATTAGAAAAAATCATATATACGACTCCCACTCCAATTAACTATTGAAATAATTCAGTTTCATTTCATGTAATATTTTTTTCTTAACTAAAAATGAATATCAGATTGATCTTCTGAATGTGTACTTTATAATCAAAAAAATTATGTCAACTTTTACGTCTGTAACGGTATTTCATTTCACATACAATTAATTAATTGCAGATGATGACGTGGGGTACAGAAGATATCTCGAATTTAGCCGGAGAGATAGCTCTGGTGGCCGGACTTGCGATGTGGGCCACCACATATCCGACAGTAAGGAGGAGATTCTTCGAAGTTTTCTTCTACACTCACTACCTTTACATCGTGTTCATGCTCTTTTTCGTCCTCCACGTCGGCATAACCTTCTCCTTCATCGCCTTCCCTGGTTTCTACATCTTCATCGTCGATCGTTTCCTTCGGTTTCTTCAGTCACGTGACAATATCCGGTTGCTCTCTGCTCGAGTTCTTCCTTCCGACACCATCGAGCTCACTTTCTCCAAAAACCCTTGTGAGTTTCCAAAATATTATTTTTCATCTTCTTTACAACTTCTTAATTATTGTAATTCAAAGTTCTAGTTTCTGAGCTGTTATATTTGTTAAACAGCGCTGGTTTATAGCCCGACGAGCATATTGTTTGTGAACATACCGAGCATTTCGAAGCTGCAATGGCATCCATTTACGATTACTTCAAGTAGCAAACTCGAGCCAGAGAAGCTAAGTGTTGTGATCAAGAGCGAAGGCAAATGGTCAACTAAGCTTTACCAAAGGCTTTCTTCTTCTGATCAGATCGACCGCCTCGCTGTTTCTGTCGAGGGTCCTTACGGCCCTGCTTCCACCGACTTCTTAAGGTGATTTCTATATACTTACTCATAGACCCATCTAATAGCTTGATACATGATTTCTTACAGCACAAGAAACTTATTTGATTGCTTGCTTGCTTGCTTGCTTGCTTGCTTTTAAAGAAGCATTGATATCATATGTCTTTTTTTTTTTGGTGTTCTAGGCATGAAGCTCTGGTTATGGTGAGCGGAGGAAGCGGGATAACTCCATTTATCTCTATCATCCGTGATTTGATCGCCACAAGCCAAAACCAAAAATGCAAAATCCCCAAAATAACTCTGATTTGCGCGTTTAAGAACTCTTCAGAAATCCCCATGCTCGATCTTGTCCTGCCATTAGCGGGTCTCCAGACTGAACTATCCTCCGACATAAACATCAAAATTGAAGCCTTCGTAACCCGAGAGAAAGAAGCGAGAAGCGAAGCAACAACGGGAAAAATCAAAACTCTCTGGTTCAAACCAAGTCTTTCAGACCAATCCATCTCATCAATCCTCGGGCCAAACTCATGGCTCTGGCTCGGCGCAATCCTCTCATCCTCGTTTTTGATCTTCATGATAATTATCGGTATCATCACTAGGTATTATATTTACCCGATCGACCACAACACCAACAAGATCTATTCATCGACTTCAAAAGCCATCATATACATCTTAGTCATCTCCGTGAGCATCATGGCGACTTCTAGTGCAGCTGTGTTGTGGAACAAGAAGAAGTATGGTAACGTAGAAAATAAACAGGTCCAGAACATCGATGTTCCATCACCATCGTCTTCTCCAACCTCATGGGGTTACAATTCCGTGAGAGAAATCGAAAGTTCGCCACAAGAATCGCTCGTGCAGTGCACCAACCTGCACTACGGAGAAAGACCTAACCTCAAGAGTAATTATACCTAACCTTATTTCTCTTTCTCTATCTCCATATCTATCTATATAAGTATTCTAATTAGGTGGTTGTTGGTTTATATGAGCAGAACTTCTACTTGATGTGGAAGGTTCGAGTGTGGGAGTTCTTGTGTGTGGTCCGAAGAAGATGAGACAACAGGTTGCTAAGATATGCTCCTCTGGTTTGGCTAAGAATCTCCATTTTGAATCTATCAGTTTCAGCTGGTGAGTGCTTGTTATATAATGTGTTGTGGAAGTTTCTTGGCTTGCAAGTTAATAAGGTGGGCCTGTGATTTGACCTATCTTTGTGTGCTTGTTACATTGACTTTTTTTCGGTTTTTGACGTTTTTCTCCTTTAGGAATATTTTAGTGTGAAAAGCCCCACCCCCCAAAGTTTCCCAATCCTTTTGTTTGTAACCCTTACATTTCCTTATGTTACAAATCCGGTCACGAATCGGAGCTTTTGTAAATTGTAAATGCTGAAATATAATAAAATCATTTTGGGTCATAAGATATATGGTTCTATCTCTATTTCTTTGTTCAAACTATTCGTCGAATCATTGGGATACTGCATATAGTTTATTCGAAACCCTATACATATTGAATCAGTGATTTTATCTGTACTCAGATAATTCAGTTCCAAATTTCATCAATTTAACTATTTGATCTTAGGGTATATTTACCAAAAAGCCTATTTTCTCGAAATTAATTGGATTATACATAAAACCATACGTGTTACAAATAAATTGATATATGGATATATATGTCATAACTCAGGTGTCAATGCCATCTTGCAGATAGCAAAAATACCTAATTATTGGCTTAAAGAAGAAGAAGAAGTTACGTGAAAATCAAAGAATAAACCCTTTAAATTGACATGACACAAATTAAATTAATAGAAAATAATATAACTGACACCTCACACAACTAATTAATAGATATACATCAATTTATTAACGCTTATATGCAAAATGTAAAAAAATCATGGTATATGCAGACAAAACTGACTGCAGATGCTTCTAAAGAAAGTTAATGTAAAGTTCATGAATTTCCGTGAGCTTTTCCCAATGGTTGATTACTCAAAATCTCATTACAAGGAAAATAATCGAAGGCAAAAGAAAGGGGTAGAATTATTTATATGTAACCAAAAGAAAATCGATATGCTATAGTTATTATTTAGATTACCTTTTGTGAATAAGAATTTGTTGGACACGCGAAGATTCGTGTAAAAAGAGGCAGTGACACACATCCGTGTACAAAAGACACACTCCAGAGGACCTGAAACATAAAGCGAAATGATTCAACTTTCCAATATTTGCTAATAAGCCTAAAACTATTCAGTTTGTTGCACTTATTCACCTTTTGTGTTTTTTTTTTTAATCTTGAAATTTTTTTTTTTTTTTTTTTATAACCCAGGTTTTCTGTCACCCATCGAAGTGACATAAACTACATATAATCGATGTAGTACAATCTTACTGGAAAAATGTAATAATAATTGGTTATTACGAATTTACGATCCACATCAACAGCCTTGTAATTTTTTTTTTGTTTGATGAATAGTTATTTAATAAAATATCTAATAAATTTATTATTATTATTTTTAATAAATTAACATAGTAAAAAATCAAATGAAATTCAATATGAAACATATATAATTAATATTTTAATAAATATATATAATTTAGTATAATAAAAAATCAAATGAAATCCTTATATATAATTGATTACTATTATTTTAATATATAATTTAAATTTAATATAGAAATATATTGTATTGAAAAATAAAAAATAAAGGTTAGTAGTCCAATAGATCATCGTTCTCAACATGAAATCAGGACAATTACACACGATACTTGGACTCTTCCACGAGTCAAGCCCATCTTTCTTTTTTTTTAGAAAAAAATACAAACTTACGATATAATCTCCTCAGATCCGAAACAAGCATATAAATGTATGTTGATGAGCAGACCACACACTAATATGGGATTAGGAGAAATGAATAAGGCAGTGATTATGAAGGTAATCAAGCTCTTAACGATGGTGATTTTGATGGGTACTATGGCGATTTGGATCATGATGCCAACTTCTACTTACAAGAAGATTTGGCTAACATCCATGCGTGCCAAGCTTGGCAAATCGATTTATTTTGGGAAACCAGGTAATTCACATCTGTTTCTTTGCAAGTCATAGATCTAATCTAATTTTCAATTAGTTTATATACGAATATCATTATGTATACTGGTTCTTCTTTTATTAGGAGTGAACCTTTTGGTTTACATGTTCCCGATGCTTCTACTGGCTTTTCTGGGATGTATCTACCTTCACTTGAAGAAACAAACGAGCGTTGACCAATTGCATAGGTAATTAATTAAACATTTATAATACCAGCTGATTATTCTCTAATTAACAGCCTTTTATATCAATATTATATTCTTTCTTTTCTGTAAATTAAAAGTGGAGTGGAGAGGAAGAAGAGAGACAAGTTCGGAGCATTGAGAAGACCAATGTTAGTGAAGGGACCATTAGGAATAGTGACAGTGACTGAGGTTATGTTCTTGACCATGTTCATGGCTCTTCTTCTTTGGAGCTTAACCAATTACTTTTACGATACTTTTGTCACCATCACTCCTCAATCGGCCGCAATCCATGGAGATAACTTGTAAGTTTTATAGATGATTTTTTTTTGCGATTAACGTAATTATTTTGTATATATGGCAAAAAATAACATACATGTAGATTCAATCAACACTTTGGCTTATTAATGAATTGGATGACTATATTTGCAGGAATGTTTTTTCTTATAATATTGTGCTATGATAAAATTCTAAAATGGAATTGTATTTGTGGGTCTTAAAATTAGAGTGTAACTTTAGTCAAAATTCAATAGGAAACTCAAATAAATAAATAATTGATTGACCCGTAATTCTCTGAATCACTCATATCATATCTTCAACAATTTGGCCTTTCATAAACAAATTATGAGATATTTTTTTGTATATTTACAAAATCGACATTGACATGCACTATTAGCTAACTAGCTATATGACAAAAAAAGTTGTGTTTGTTTTATGACAAAAACTGATAAGATGGGAAGCGAGACTGGATTTAATAGCAGTACGGTTAGGTCTAGCCGGGGACATATGCTTGGCGTTCCTGTTCTATCCGGTGGCTCGTGGCTCGTCTTTGCTGGCTGCAGTTGGGCTGACGTCAGAGTCAAGCATCAAGTATCACATATGGCTTGGTCACTTGGTCATGACTTTATTCACCAGCCACGGTCTTTGTTACGTTATCTATTGGATCTCCACAAATCGAGTCTCTCAGGTTAGTCTATGATGAGGCTATCTATATAAGTTTTAGGATTTAAAGATTTATATCTTTTTTTTTCTTTTAACTTTATTCATCGATACTGTCTGTAGGTGTGGGTATTCCTTTAATTCAATTCGATTTGGTTTGGTTTGGTTTGGCAAAAGTTTGGTTAAATTTGATTTTGGTTAAAAATACAATAAACTTTGGTTTATCCGAGCTAGTTTTGTTATGTTACATTAAATTCGATTTTGATTTTAGCTTGTTTGGTAAGAAGATAATGAACCGGTTTGATTTATAAGTAAATTTTTGGTTTAGAAATGAAATTTTTGTTTGATTTTGATTGTCACCCCTAATTGTTTGTTGGTGTGTGAATAGATGTTGGAGTGGGATAGGACCGGTATCTCGAATTTGGCCGGAGAGATAGCTCTGGTGGCCGGACTTGTGATGTGGGCCACCACATATCCGACGATAAGGAGGAGATTCTTCGAAGTCTTCTTCTACACTCACCACCTCTACATCGTCTTCATGCTCTTCTTCGTCCTCCACGTCGGCATCTCTTACTCGTTGATCCCTTTTCCCGGTTTCTACATCTTCATCGTCGATCGTTTCTTGAGATTTCTCCAGTCGCGCAACAATGTCAAGCTAGTCTCTGCTCGTGTTCTTCCTTGTGACACCGTCGAGCTCAATTTCTCCAAAAGCCCTTGTGAGTTTTAACAATGATCCCTCTGTTTTTTCTTCTTCATTGGATTATCTGTTCAAGAATCATATGCTAAAAATGTTAATACAGCGCTGATGTATAGCCCGACGAGTATATTGTTCGTGAACATACCGAGCATTTCGAAGCTTCAGTGGCATCCATTTACGATAACTTCGAGTAGTAAACTCGAACCAGAGGAGCTAAGTGTTATGATCAAGGGCCAAGGCAAATGGTCCTCTAAGCTTCACCAGATGCTTTCTTCTTCTGATCAGATCGACCGCCTCGCTGTTTCCGTTGAAGGACCATACGGCCCTAGTTCCACTGATTTCCTACGGTAATTAAACTGATTCCAAAACAGAGAAGTTCAACATTCTTTTTCTTGCATCACAAGTAACATTGATGCTCTGTTTCTGTTTCAAGTATAGTCATGAATCTCTGGTGATGGTGAGTGGAGGCAGTGGGATTACACCGTTCATCTCCATAATCCGTTACCTAATCTATATGAGCTCAACGAACAATATTAAAATCCCCAAAATGACCCTCATCTGCGCGTTCAAGAACTCTTCTGACCTCTCCATGCTCGACCTAATCCTACCCATTTCCGGTTTCACCACTGAGATCTCCTCGTTTGTAGATATCCAGATCAAAGCCTTCGTCACCCGAGAGAAAGAATCAACTCACAATAGGAATATCATCAAAACTCTCTGTTTCAAACCATATGTCAAAGACCAACCCATCTCACCAATCCTCGGACCCAACTCCTGGCTCTGTCTCGCCGCCATCCTCTCTTCTTCATTCATGATATTTATTATCATCATCGCAATGGTCACAAGATGTCACATTTACGCAATGGATCAAAGCTCGGAAAAGTACACTTCGGCTTATAAATCTCTCATTTACCTTCTAGCAATCGCCGTTAGCGTGGTGGCTACGGCTACGGTCGCGATGTTGTGTAACAAAAAGAAGTATTATACGAAAAATGACCAACAAAACGTCGGCGTTTTGTCTCCATCGATGACGGAGAGCTCGCCACAACAGTTGCTATCGCAGTCCACCAGCATTCGTTACGGAGAAAGGCCAAATCTTAACAGTAAGTCTATTTAAGATAATATATACCATTTACATATATGTAATAGACTATAGGGAGAGTATATGATGTTTTTTTCTTTCTAAGTTCTAACTCTGTTTATTGTGTGAAAGCAGAGCTTCTAGTAGGTTTAAAGGGTTCGAGCGTGGGAGTTCTTGTGTGCGGTCCGAGGAAGATGAGACAAGAGGTTGCAAACATTTGTTCTTTCAGTTCGGCTGAGAATCTTATGTTTGAATCTATCAGTTTCGGCTGGTGAATTAAATATATATATATATATAATTATTATTTTAAAATTCAGATTGATATTCTCTCACAATTGTTTGGGTTGAAAATTAACTAGGTGGCCTAGATAGAGATACATCTAGAGGATATCCAAATCTTTCACCTAATTCAAAATATTATTTACAAATTTATTCGTCTCCTAGTAGGCTAGTACTAATAATAATATTAATAGGTGAAGCAATATGTCACATAGTGGATTTATATGCGTGTTATAATTATACGTTATTCAACTGTTTATATAACTGATGCACTGGTTAAAAACGAGTGTATTTGCGAAATACTAACAGCGGATATGATAACTTTTGAATATTAAATTATCAAAAATAAATAATATTATATAATCTTGTAAAAATTCCAAAAACCATAGACTAACAAAAAATATTTTTAAAAATAAATCATTATTTTAGTTATTAATAAAATCTGATAAAATAAAGTCAATAAACTGAAGATTTATGTATAAAAAGCATATGATTATAATTAAAATCTTTACCTAAAAAATGATTATAATTAAAAAAATTATATAATACTTTGTCAAATGAATGCATGAATCGTTCACAAGGTCTTTGTTGTATAACTTTACATATATAGGATGATAAACAAAAAAGATCTAATAAAATAGGGATATATATAATTGAAGAAGATATAGTTGAGCAAGATAAGATTTTTGTTTTTATAAACAAAGTAAGATATTTTGTTAATATATGATCTTATCAAAACCTAGACACCGCCGTGAATTTATAACAATTTAAATAGGAAAAGGTTTTCATTAACATCTCAATAGATAGTGCAATTACTCATATATATACTAAGGAGTAAAAAAAAGCCCTGACATTAATTAATATATCACAAGGAAACGAAGCCATGAATCCAGCTACGGTCAATGAATCTCCGAGCCTGCGGCGTCCATGGTGGTGAGTCACATCAACAAGTATTCTATACTCTGATTTTTTTAATTAGAAAATAATATTCATATAACATTCGAGACCTGTATCATGTTTGTTGGATGGATATGCAGGCAAAACAAATTTTAATATACGACATTGTCATGAACGTGCTCTTGATAGTTTTGAATGTTGCAACCTTCTTGTATATAAGACATTACAAGATTCCGATTACAAATAAAAACCATATGATCGAGTTCTTCGTGGCTCAGTACTGCCTAATGAGCATTGGTGGTGTGGCTCTATGGGTCTACATATTCAAGAAGAAGCTCCCCGAACGTCCCTTCGAAGGCGGCATCATGGGTACTGGTCATGTCTGTGGCGTGGTTATACTCATTCTCCTCCTCTATTCTATTTCTCCCACTCTTGCTCTTATTTTCGGTATACCTTCTTTGTTATGGTTTGTACCTTTTTTAATCTACGCTTTTTGCATTATGAACTAGCTTTACTTCTTCTTTTTTTCCTATGTGTTTAGTTTTTTTTGTTCCCTGATGAAGTTCATCTAAACAGAATTCTAAACCTACTCACCTTCTAAGATACATAATTTAAAATATATTTTTGCCTATAATGTGAAATCTCATCTCAGAAAATGTATGGATATGATATGATTGTGAGTGTGACAAATTTCGATGAAAAATGTTTAAATTTTTAATAAACAATTTTAAACTACCTCAGTATGAATTCGGAAATTTTTATGATTATACATGGGCTTATAATTAGACTGATGATTTTTCATCAAATTGTGAAAACAAATTGAAGCAAAAAGAAAAAAGTGGTCAGACAGAAAACAATAATTATGTTTATAATATTTTATAGGTTCGGATGTCACTATAAAATGACACGTTTCCATGTGAAAAAAATACAATCAGCAAACCAAATTGTAGTTTCCACCGTTCGAGTTTTAAATTTTTTGTTTTTTACAAATTTTCAAAATGATGAAATTTGGTTATCAAGTTATTTTGGGATTTACACAAATTCCCAGTACATCATGGTCTCGACTTTGTCCAAAGAGTTAGCCTTTAGGCTCCTCACTGTTGTCCTCCTTTATTTCAATTTTCAACCCAACAAAATATGTAGGTGCTGCTGAGCAAGATGCTGCCCGTAAGGCTGCTGGGTGGGCAGGAATACTTTTTGCAAGTTTTTCGAGTATTGATGCTGGGTTGAGGCCCAAATTCAAGAGGATTACAACATTTGATGAGCTTGCCATATGTAGTGTATATGTCTCAATAAAGTTCGATTGGCTAGAAAGTAAGCAACCAAGTAAACAAGCCTAACCTACAAGAAACCAAACTATCATGTAAGCCATGGAAAAGGTGTCGGATATGCTTGCCATCACTAACACGAAGGCCCAAAAGCCTAAAAACATGTTAAGCTCATCAAATATCATACGTGCCAAACACCAAGTCTTAGTTGCGGTCAGGAAGTCGTAATACAAGAAGAACATACACACATAAGCAACAAACACCTTGTCATACAATTTGAGCATATTTTGGGCGTGCTTCATCTCCTTTGTCATGGCATCAGATTTGGAATTTTTTGTGGCTTTGGCTGCTTCAATTGTCGAAAATAAACTAGCAATAGTAGCAATAGACAACAAAGTTGTGTGCACAGTTGAGGAATAGTTGATCATGTGAAAATAAAAAAAAAATTCGAAATATTATAAATATCAATAAAAAAAACAGAAGCAAAGAAGCAAACATGTAATAAATTAAAAGTTGTTATTTAGTTTGATGTTATTTGTTTAAGTCTTTTGTTTCGCATAGTTTATGATTATGACCAACTTTTGTACATGACCATTTATGAAGAGAGCCAGACAAAATATAAGTATTATCTCCCAAATTTTAAGAAACTAATATATATATATCGTTTGACCTCCTAACCGTTAAAAAATGTATAGATCATATAGTCCAAAAATCGTAATTGTTTCTAACTCCCTATATCTCAAGACCGGCATGCTTTTGTATTGTAATGGTCTCATGTATTAATGACATGAGGGGAAGTTTTATGTTCTATTTGCTATATTTTTATGTTCCATTTGCTATCCACAAACCGCAATTTTTTTTTAATGAATATTTACAATAATTTATCAATCATCACAAACATAAATCAAAGGTAGCTATCCACAAAACCTATTTTTATTCCACTTAAGAAATGCTTTATTCCAATACGCATAAACTATCTAATATCATGTAAGATCAGTGCAGCTATGAAAGAGAAATTATATATTTTTTTCTTAATCATCCATAAATAAGACTACGAATAATAGTAAACTACGTTAATTCAATTGTAATTTATAATCCAGCGCATAAATTACAATTTATGCGGATAAGATATGCTTTAGAAACTGTGATTTACCCAAGAACCAAATTACCAAAAAAACCTTATCCAAACACAGAAAACCGAAGAACGAACATAGCATTGGTCAAACTGATTTCCAAGTTTACTGCTTTCTTGCGCAGATTCCTTACAGTTTCAGTTTCTGAGAATTAACAGCGAGTGGAACTTTAGTGCTCCAAAACAAGAACGTCTTTAATGAACATTTTCAATACCATATATTTTGTAAAGTTTATTATCTATAAATATCCACATTCACCTTGTTTCTTACAAAAATTTATGTGTCACAGTTACTTGGGTTGCAAGCTAACTACTGGCTATATACATTGTGACAATTTGAAAGAAGAAAAAAAGTATGGTATCCGATCGTAATTTTCTATTTAGTTTGAAAATTTTCCATTGTTTGGGGGTAAATTTGTCTAGTTTTATTTTCTTACACTATAAAATACCGGTCATTTGCCGCAGGTAAAATTAGAAGTCAATTATTTTATGTTTAGTAAATCATAGTTTACGAATAATATTTTATCTTATGTTTTTTTTTTTGCTATACTAATTAAATGCGGGTTTGATTTCCTTGCGTATACTCGATCCTTTACAAAAACAATCTCGTTACTTTATGTAACGATGCTTAATTCAAATATCCTAGAGTTTTCTAAATTTTATTTATAAATGATTTTGCAATTCCATAAAATAACAAAGATACCTTGTCTCATTTAGTAATTTCGATTAGAAAAAAGAGTCAACCATGTGTGATAAATGATTTTATAGAATTGTTAGGTTGGCAACCCATCTACTCTTCACTACTGTACACCTACCTTTATGTTCCATTTGCTATACCCACAGGTTCTTTTTTGTTTGTATATTAAAATATTACAAATCTTATACAATAACTTAATCAATGATTACAGAACATAAATCGAACTCGATTATGCACATTGATTTTTTATTAGAAAGTTTTTTTTTTGTTTGTCGTACAGTATTGTGTATCTATATATACTTACGGATTTCATAAAAACTTTAATAAATGCTTAATACCCATATATGAATGTTTTATTTACGAGTTGCAGGGTAACAAAAGTCAGCATAACCCTTTTGACTTTCACATCCCATTCGATACATGTTTCTTACTTAATATTCCGCTGCAATGTCCCACTTTATTTTCCAGTTCTTGGTGAACATTTGTGTATTTTCATCAGTAAAAATCGAAGATAAATAAAAAAAGGCATTAAAGGAGAAACCAAATAGTCAAAATAGTGACAGAAGAAGTGTTTCTTGTAGGCTTAAAGAGAAGAGACTCGGAAAAATGTCTTCCTAAAGTAAATGCTAGTCTATGTCTCGAGCTGCTGCTTACCAACTCCTAAAACCGATAACCCATAACGAGGAAGATTTCTTAAGGAGAAAACAAACTGTTTCCTTTTAATTAAAAAATGGAATCATAGGAAAATATAAACAATCAAAATAAAAGCTCTGTTCTGAACCATATAAACGTGAGTTCTCACCTATCTTACTTACATATTTAATCATTTAGTATACAAATGTAGCTAAAAAGAGTTTTGGAACCAAACTAAAACGTACTAAGCCAAATTAAAACGGCCGTACTGATACATAAATTTTAAGATTGATAGATTAAAAAAAGGAATCCCTCAACTAGATAAACCAAATCCAGCTGAACTCAATTCAACCAGACCGAAATAAATTTATTTTAAAATTAGTTTTTCTGCAGTGTAAATTTTAATTTCACTTGATTTTCCAAAACAAACCAAATATTCTCAAATTAGACAATAAACGAAACCAAAAACCGAAATACCACATGTAGCTGTACCTATAAAATATTAGATCATAAAACCTATCTCACCACCAAACCAAACATGTGTTAACCTTTAGCCCTAAACTTGTAAATTAAAAAATAGACGACTTTTTTTCTTCTTCCCCACCATTTTTTTTGGTGCCTTATGTTCTCAACTAATCTCATTTAATTCACCACACAGCTACATAAAACATACATATATATATATATAAGGAATCACATATATAATTAAAAAATATAAAATATAAATATATATGTATTTTACTTATACACATACATACATATGATCATTTAATGAAAGTCATTAAATGAGACCATTCCTTTCGCTGCAAAATTAGGTACCAGCAAAGCATAAAACACCACTTTACCACGTCTTGACTTCCAAATCTGAAAAATCTCTCATTATATATATAAACCAATATATCTCAACGATAACCGTGGAATCATTAATGAGGGTTTGATCCTGATAGTTACGAGTGACAGATTGTGATTCCTTATAAATTTTCCCAGAAAAATCATTCATTTGCATCCAACTTCATCTCTTCTCAATCACCACATTCATCTTTTTTTACACAGGAAAATTCATACCTTTTTGGTTTCCCGGGAAACAACATTCAAAGAGAGAAAATGGAAATATCCAATGTGATGCTTCTTGTAGCGGTCGTAGCAGCGTATTGGCTATGGTTCAAGAGGGTCTCACGATGGCTAAAGGGTCCACGTGTCTGGCCTGTATTGGGCAGTCTTCCTGGCCTGATAGAGCAGCGTGACAGGATGCATGAATGGATCACCGAGAACCTCCGTGCGTGCGGCGGAACTTACCAGACTTGTATATGTGCCGTGCCTTTCTTGGCGAGGAAGCAAGGTCTCGTGACTGTCACGTGTGACCCGAAGAATCTCGAACACATGCTCAAAACCCGGTTCGATAACTACCCTAAAGGCCCTACGTGGCAATCCGTCTTCCACGACCTTCTCGGTCAAGGTATTTTCAACTCCGACGGTGACACCTGGCTCTTCCAACGCAAAACCGCCGCTCTCGAATTCACAACAAGGTACCTAATATTCCAAACCGCTCGGTTTAATCCTGATTTCTCATATTCATTGGTTAGCCCCTTGCCCCTTGAGTGAATTTCACGATTCAGTTACTATCTTGATATACTAATCATTAGCATTGAAGCATTTATCCATCGGGTGATAAAATCGACCCGTTAAATACTTAAATTCGGTTTGGTATTGTAAATTTATGATGCAGGACGTTGCGGCAAGCCATGGGTAGGTGGGTAAACCGAGGAATTAAGCTCCGGTTCTGTCCAATTCTTGAATCGGCTCAAGCCAAATCCGAGCCGGTTGATCTCCAGGACTTGATTCTACGGCTCACATTCGATAACATATGTGGATTGGCTTTCGGTAAGGACACACGAACCTGCGCACCGGGGCTTCCCGAGAACGGCTTTGCCTCGGCTTTCGATAGAGCCACAGAAGCCTCGCTTCAACGGTTTATTTTGCCGGAGTTTCTGTGGAAGCTGAAGAAATGGCTTGGGCTCGGTTTAGAAGTCAGCTTGAGCAGAAGCTTAGAAGAAATTGATGGATATTTAGCAACGGTTATAAATACACGTAAGCAAGAACTGATGAGTCAACAAGAAAGTGGGACCCAGGGACACGACGACCTCCTCTCACGTTTCATGATGAAGAAGAAAGAATCTTACAGCGACACGTTCCTCCAACACGTGGCACTCAACTTCATCCTAGCTGGACGTGACACGTCATCAGTTGCGCTGAGCTGGTTCTTCTGGCTTATCACGATGCATCCGACCGTTGAGGATAAAATCGTCCGCGAGATCTGCTCCGTTCTGATCGAGACACGTGGCACTGATGACGTCGCGTCCTGGACGGAGGAGCCGTTAGGGTTTGACGAAATCGACCGACTGGTTTACCTGAAGGCGGCGCTTTCAGAGACGCTCAGGCTTTACCCATCGGTGCCGGAAGATTCGAAGCACGTCGAGAACGACGACGTTTTACCGGACGGGACTTTCGTTCCGGCAGGATCTTCGGTGAGTTATTCGATTTACGCGGCGGGGAGGATGAAATCGACTTGGGGAGAAGATTGTCTGGAGTTTAAGCCGGAGAGATGGATCTCTCCGATCGACGGGAAATTCATCAATCACGATCAATATCGATTCGTCGCATTCAACGCCGGACCAAGGATTTGCTTGGGAAAAGATCTGGCGTATCTTCAGATGAAAACGATCGCGGCGGCGGTGCTTCTCCGTCACCGGCTTACGGTGGTGCCGGGACACAAAGTGGAGCAGAAGATGTCGTTGACGCTTTTTATGAAGAACGGACTTCTGGTTAATCTGCATAAGAGGGATCTCGAAGGAATCATCGAGAGTCTAGTACCCAACAAGAGAGACGGTGGCTTTAACGGCACATGTAACGGCGTCGTTGGTGCAGGCTTCGCCGTTTACCTAAATACTGAAGTTACGGTGGCTTAAGGCCAATCGCGCCTCTGATTTTATATACACAATTTTTATTCCAAGGAAAACATTTGAATATGAAATTGTAAGCATATATACTCCAATTAGTGATTACTGGGTTGTAAACTTTTGGATTTTTTTTAATGAAATTATTGTAAGAAAAGCATGTCCAACATAAATACATTTTACTTCGTGAGTTAAGTTTTCACAAGAAAACAAAGAGAGACCTCAAAAACCATAAAGCTTATTTATAAATTTGTAAGTCATTCTAATTATATTCAAGTTATTTAAATTTTTTCTTTTTTGTTAAGTTTTTTTTGTTTGTTTTAAGTTAATTAAAAAACTGATTGATTTACATTAGATATGAAAACAAATTAAACAATGAAAATCTCTAACGATCAAATTAATGATAGGATTCCATGTCCGGTTAGTCTTCACATTTATGTAAATCAATCAAGTTTTTTTAATTAATTCTATAAACTAATTTTTTTTTTAATTTGATACAACTAAATTTTTTTAATAAACTAGAATCTTTTTATGGGGTTTAAAAAGAAACCAGAATTGATGAGTGTTTTAATTTACCTTTTGGGCATGAATGGTCGATGAAAGGATGCCCTTGGTTGTGTGTCTCAGCCTTAGTAACTCTTCTTCTTCTGCTAACTGAATATCCATAAAATTCTGGCATATTTTCATACTTGCACTAATAATTTATTTGCTCTATTATGTTTATTTTCTGAGCAACAACGGTGATAATGAGTAACTGAGACATGCACAACTCTCAACTATGGACAATATTTACCTCAAATCGCAACAAAGATGGAAATAACCAAAGAAAATATTTTATTTTTACCTGGTAAGCAGATGCTACACTCGCATGTCTGAATGGAGATTCATGCCTACTGGTATTGTGATATCTTGCATATTGAGAAGCTTAACCAGACTCTGAAACATTGCAATGTTTAACTAACCTTCAGCAAAAGCTTTTCTTACTTGAAAAAGAATATCATCTGACTGAATTTGATGTAAATAAAAAGCAAAGGCTGCTATCATCATCACCTTGAGCTATGGGAATTCTCATATTTTCTTCCTCCAACATCAATCATCTCTTGAGCTTCTTAAATTGTGAACTCTTCTTCGTTCATACGTCACAGATATACATAAAAGACCAAACAACAATAGTCATATCCAAAATAATGTTTTCTTACTCTGTTATAAACTCATACCTCAGTTCTCGGTGAAGTCCACGCTCTGAGTTGGATAGAATGTCAAACGATTTCTACATCAACCATACAAGTAGAGATATGTAAATACTAAATAGTCAAGAACCACTTCATCGGTTTGTCACACAACCTACAGAAAACCCAATTACAATAAACCACAGCTTAAGGTGTATATCTCTAACCGAGAGAAGACACAGATATACATAAATCTAACAACACACATAAACCACAAAGCATAAAGCATAGCAGTGGACTCCAATTTTTAGGCACTCATTACTCAACATAGGGAACGAAAACTTTGGGAGTTTATCTCTAAACGAGCGAAGAATCAGATACGCCTAAGCAAGAAAGGCCTCATGACAGTTTCCTCCTAATGAATCGATACACTTAGAAAACTAGGATACATCATGTGAATAAAGCCAATCTAACCTTAAAAATGAAAAGTATAAATCGAGAACAGAAGAAAAAGTAGATACGAGTGCGCAATACATGCCTATTTCCCTCAGGATCGTCACAACTCTGCCCCTCCAACATTGAATTCTCTAAGATATCAGCCAACACATCCAAAGCTGGAGGTTCTCGCCGGAGTCGTGGGTGAGACGTTAGGGCTCGAATTCTCCAAGGAATTTGAAAACTCTTGACCCTTCGATTGAAACCTGATCGGCTGCATCGAAATATCAGAATAGACAAAAAAACGATCTGCGAGAAAGAAGAGAATTCAATCGCTCTCTAATTGGGAAATGCGAAACTAGGGTTTTCAAAAGAGAGCAGAGAGGAAATTGAGGGCAACAAACTGAACATTGCGACTTGCGTGAAAACTCAACTTATAACGTCATCGTAATATGTAACGGCTAATTACTTACATATTAATTAATTAATTTTAAACTTCGGTTTAATGCTGGAATCTAGGAATGCCAATTGGGTTGGCCCAAGCCCAGTCCAAACCGAAATAGAATGATTTTCCGAAACATTTTTTTCGTAGTTTATTTTTGTCAACGAGATTTCGTTAATTGTTTCGTTAGCATTTGAAATATCATAGTGAAAAAATGTAACATTTAAGCCTAAGGAATGCGTAACATAATCTGATTTTTACGTTAGATAGCATAATAAAGCAAACAGCCAACGTCACATTAATACACAATAACATAATCTGATTTTAGTATTCCTTGTATGTATGTTTTATATATATTTGAAAAGATATTTTAGATGATTTACTAATCATCCATAATTAAGACTACGGAAATAGTAAACTACATGTACGTACGTTGATTGAAATGAATTCATTATCCAGCGCATATTCAACTAAACCTTGTCAAAAAAAAAAAAAAAACTAAACCTTGTCCTCCAACAATCCATTGAAAAAAAAGTAATCGCGAAAACCAGAAAGACCTAACTTCACGCCCAAGTAAAATAGCAGCAAAGAGTAATCAGCTGGATTTATTACTCCTTGGACTTGGTCTTATTGACAGACTCAACCTTGCCGTCGTTGCCTCCAAGCAACAGATACTTATCTTTCCTTGTAAGTTCAGTGCATTCGAATCCTAATACTCCACCGATCACCTTCTGAACGTAATTAGCCACTTCGATCGGAGTCTTTCCTCCGCCGTTTACGGTCATTTCTTCAGGCAAACGGTCCAAGAAAGTGGCCTCGTAGCTAGGTCTAGGGTTCATGAAGAAGAAGTAAGGATCCCAGAATTTCACACCTCTTACTGTCGTTCCATTGAACATCCCTTGCTTACAATTCATGGCCACAGGCACAATCCGGTCGCTTAGCTCTGCGAATAGAGCACTGAATCTCAGTAGATACGGTTCTCTACAAGTCGTGCCTTCAGGACAGATCACTAAATCACCTGTTGCAATAATTACCAAGACTTAGTTATGATGATACCGCCGATTATGTGTAGAAGAACAGAGATGCTCTGTTTTCTACTTTTATATACGCGTAAGGTATTTGATTCTACAAATGATAATGTGTTTGTGACCATGATAATCAATAAAGCCCATGTTCTCTTGTCATTTCAGATTATAGTTCCTGTGCTAATAATGATACCAATTATGCTTTTCTACTAATGAAGGGTATATGATTGGATGATGACAATGACCGTTGAATATACCTTTCTCGAGGAGTTTTCTCATGCGAGCAGCATCAGCGGCGCGGTCTCGGGTCAATGCGACAGCAGGGATGGGTGAGAGCATCCGGGAGAGGCGAGAGACACTATAAGTGACACATGAGATCTTACGGCCGAGAGCAATGGCGATGATAATGGGGTCAAGGGCGGTGCGGTGGTTGAGGACGTAGAGGTTTCCAGGTGTGCCCGGGGAAGGAGGCGGAGGACGGTGGCCACGGATTGTGAGGTGAATACCGAGGATCTCGTAAGTGTAACGAACAAAACGTTCGGGTAAAGGGAGGTTGAAGTAGACGCGGAAGATGGAGAGCATGAAGCCGAAAGGAAGCCAAAGGTAAATGAGTAAGGCGTTTAACGGCGTCGGACGTTGGACTAGACGACCGTCGTGGAAGATTATGCGGCTCTTAAGACGCTCTATGGGGACTGTTGTGGCTGATTTGGTCTCGTGCACCATGTAACCTTCCTGTTAAAAACAACTCGTTATATATTTATAAAAAAAAAAAAAAAGATTCCAAAGCTTCACAATTATAGCAAGTAATTTGGAAAAATATTGAAAGTCTCAACTCTCAAGGGATAGGAGAGAAAAGAAAAAAGAAAGAAATGTTGACATATGGGTTCGTTCATTAAATGGACCGTCCAACTTATGTGGGAGGGTGGTTGGTGATAGGTTGGAAGCATTTATGAAAACTACTACTTTTATTTTCTACTTTCCCTTCTTGAATTCATTCACATATACGTATATGAGTTTTCTATGTTAAAACAATATTTTCTATAACATCATAAGACTAATTGTATAATCTACTTTTTTTTTTTGTTTTTGGTATCAAATTAATCTAGATTTTTCATGCGTTGATTATACACATTGTACATAGTAAATAAATCATGTGGACGTAAATAGATCTTGTGACGGCTGTATGGAAAATTGAATTTATCATCCCATTGATCATATGAAATCTATGCACCGCATTTATAGGTCCTACTGCATATATTTCATTTTATTTTTGTTAAATGTTAAGTACTTAGTTCTTTAATTACGAAATGTTTTATCAGTCTATACACTCTACTTAAGTACTAATTACCAGCTAGCCCGGGTTTTAAAGATTCAAGAAACGTAAATGAAGCTTTTGGATATGCAAATAAAATCAGAGTCTGTATATGTACTATGTACCTTGCAAATGGACATGAAATCGTGGTCGGAGGTCCGGTCACCAAGGCCTAGATCCGGTGACTCGTCGCCGAACTCTTTCAAGATGGCTAATCTCTTCAAATCTCCAACAAGAACACCTGGCTTTTTCACAAACCCAGTGGCTTTCATCGTTTTGGGGTTCACTTCAATTTCTGTTCCCAAAACTTTCTCTCCTCCCAAATAATCCTTCACGAATGGCTCCACCATCACTATCGGATTCGCAGTCACCACCACTTTCCGTTTACATCTATCAAACACCTCAAAACTGTCCTTCCTCACATCCGCCGCGTAAAACCTATATCCGAATTTCAAAATTTTCCAAATCTGAGGTTCCAAAATCGAAGCAGAAATTGGGAGCAAAACTTTCGAAATCCAAACAGAGATTCCAAAAACGCATCCGCAATATTAAGCGATGGGGATCGAGATCGTACCGTGGAAGAACGGCGCGAGAGACGAGTTCGATGTCGCGGATTTTGATGCCGGCGAAGGAGATGTAGATGAGGATCTGGATTCCGAGAGCTTCGGAGACGAAGAGATAAGCGATGATGACGATCGGAAGAGATAGAAGGAGGATCAATCCACGGAAGAGACTTCCTGCTTCAATGGCGACGAGCATGAAATAAGGGAAGGAGCTTCGCGAGAGAAGCAGAGTCCCGTCGAGATCCGCAGCGATCGAAGCATACTCGCCAGTTTTACACTCTGATATCGGAGGAAAACTTCGGCTCTTCTTCGCCGGAGACATTTTCTTTCTCTCCCTCTCTCTCTTGATAATGGCGGGTCTAGTAAACAGAGAGAATTGAGGAATTTGGAAAGAAAGAGAGGGAAGGTCTTGTTTTAAATGCGCATTCCAGTGGTTAATCTCCCAACCGACAAAATTAAGTTTTCGCTCCAATAATTATGACCTCTTTACGAATTTACCCTTAAACTATCATTTTTCACAAACATAACCCTGATTCTCATTTGATCCTCCAAGAATATTTTAAAATCTCACATCACAAGATTCGCAGCAAAGGTTTCGACTTGGGCCTCTTTTCTGATATACTACTATTGGTGAATTTATTATTAATGGTGGATCGATGTATAAATATAAATATACAGTTGGTCACGCGGTGTAGGACAAAAATAAAAGCTTTTTTTTTTTTTGTTGATTGACATGAAAGAAAGTTGCTTAGTAGCTCAAGCAGCTCACCTAAATAGAAGGCTGTATAATTAATTGAGTGAGGTATTTGAATAGTCTGCATTGTGTGAATACGCTTACCTATATGCATATATGCTAATACAACTATACATAACGTTAAAGTAAACGGCCACGTGGCGAAGTTAATAGATGAAAATGACTTGATTGTAATATGTCTAATGAATATTTCGGGCTATATGAACATATATATATATATATTGATAGCATTTAGCTTTATTGCATTATTTTCGTATTTAGGAAACGTCGACATTAGAGTTATATGTTAATTAATTCCGAATCTGGAACACACTTCGAGTTCGACACTCTAAAGATTTGTATAATAGAATGTTATAATTGTTTTATCTTTCAGAATGGTACTAGATGAAGGGTAAAGTAATTCAACATATTTGTATGGCTGAAAAAATAAGTGAAATCATATAATCCTTAAATTACCAAGCAGAACTTGAAGCTTTTTTTGTTGTTAAATACATTATTTTCGTGTAGTAACTTAGTTTTTAAAAAGTCAACATATTTTCTTGAGCATGTCGACTAACCATATTTTTAGGTCAGCAGAGAGCGAACGATATTTTATTGTATATCATCAATTGATGGTCAATGATATGTTAATAAAAATGGTAGATGGTTGGGAGTTGGACCGCCCTTGAGCTATATATGCATTCATACTGAGATGTATGTAACAATTTATGTGTATCACAGTATCAGTATATTAATTTATATATATGATTTATAATTAATACGATGGAAATTAATATTGTAGTAAGCCAGCAACACATCACGTGAACCTTACAAAGAAAGATAGACTTGTGCCTCTGCGTATATGTGCTTGAAAATGATCGATAACACTTTGCTGCCCTCGAAATTATCATATGCGGATATATGCACACAGTTATGTAAGATATATCATAAAAATATATATTTAATTTCCAAGCAGATACACTGATTTATATATATACAATTAGAAGATATGGAACAAACCCAAACTTAATTTTTAAAAATAAATAAATTGGATATGAGTTTACCGTAGTTTTTCTCGATTAAAAATGCTAAATTCAAATAAAGTAAAATCTAAAAAGCTTTGGGGTGATATACTCTGGGTAATCCACTTCGAGGAGGTTATTTTTAACTTGTAGAATAATAATAAAATCAAGAATGTTTTCTTTCAAATTGGTTGGCCATCCATCGTAACAAACTAACAATGTGACTCTCTTTTGACTTTACTTTCTTGGGACAAAATATCTCGTTTCCATATATTAGTTTTCTTGTCCAAATGTATTTTATGTTCCTAAATCCTAACTTGAGGATTTATGTTGATAGATACTGAAAAAAAAAATTAAAAAAAATTGTTGATAGATACTGACACAATCGAAAAAGGGCCTATAGCTGTACAACGCTAAATTATTGAGCCCGAAAGAGGCCCAATGTATCGTAAATGGGCTAGATCTAAAACCCAAACCGAAGCTAAACTGTATGGTATTTGGGTTTTATTCGATTGGAACCAAACCAGAACAGAAATTAAAAATATAAATTTATTTTTTCAAATTCAAGTCTTAACTACAAAACCAAAACTAAAACGTTATCCAAACCAAACCATATGCTAACGATTAAACCAGATAATCCAACAGCAAAGTACCCAGAAGAAAGAAGAAAGAGACAAATTCATTAAATAAACATCACCAGATCTCAAGTATTTTCAGGGCTCGATACAAACAACACTGAACTTTAATAAAAGAAGAAGAAGGCAAATCAGCTTCTGGTCTTGAATGGAATGGCTCTGATGACAAGCTGGTGGTAGAGAGCGGCGAGAGCTGCTCCAATGAATGGTCCCACCCAGAAAATCCACTGCAATAACAAACACCCAAAATCAAAACCAAAAACCAAATTGGGGTTAGGAGAAACCAACCAAATTGCATAGTGGGACTCACGTGGTCGTCCCAAGCGTGGTCCTTGTTGTAGATGATTGCAGCTCCAAGACTCCGAGCTGGGTTAATTCCAGTTCCGGTTATCGGAATGGTCGCCAAGTGAACCAAGAACACAGCGAATCCAATTGGGAGTGGGGCCAAGATCTGCAAAACATTTCCCAAATTAAAACACCGGATTCCCAAATTAAGTGACACAAACGAGAGGGGTTTTCGAAGAAGTACCGGAACGTGGGAGTCACGCGCGCTTCTCTTGGCGTCGGTGGCGGAGAAGACGGTGTAGACAAGGACGAAGGTTCCGACGATCTCAGCGCCGAGGCCGGAACCCTTGGTGTAGCCGTGAGCGACGGTGTTGGCTCCGCCGCCGAGAGTTTGGTACGGCGTTGGCTGGAAGCCTTTGACAACTCCGGCGCCGCAGATGGCGCCGAGGCATTGCATCACCATGTAGAAGACAGCTCTGGTCAGTGAAAGTTTCCGGGCTAAGAACAGACCGAAAGTCACCGCTGGGTTTATGTGTCCACCTGAAAACACACACACACGCATTAGAATCAACTTGCCGTCCTTGTGATTCTAGAACCCTAACGTTAAAGATTTCTTTGAGAAAATTCGCTTTTTTCCCAGGGACTTAAAAGGGTGATAAGACGAGTATTTGTTCATAAATTCTATAACCTATAACTAAAAGAAATTCCAGCAGTGAAGCAGGGATCAAAAGAACCAAATTTTTCTGTAGAATCCAAATGTTGTGCTTTCCTCATAATCCAAAACCAAAACAGAAGAGTATTTGTTCACACAAACATTTATCCTGCTTTTGCTTCTTTAAAAAACAATGAAAGGAGATGATTTACCAGAAATGCCAGCAGTGCAGTAGACAAGGGCAAAGATCATGCCACCAAAAGCCCAGGCGATGCCTTGGATCCCAACGGAGGCACACATGTTTGGAGCTCTCTTCACTCCCATCACTGTCAACACTGTGATGTAAAGAAACAGGAAAGTCGCTATGAACTCTGCGATCCCGGCTCTCCAGAACGACCACGAACTCAGCTCCCCTGGCTCGAACAGTGGCGCAGGTGGTGGCTCCTTGTAGTCTTTATCCGTCTGAGCCGATGTCCCTATCGGCTGCCTCTCTGGGAACTTGTTAGCTCCCACTCTCACATCCTCTTCTTTCCCTTCCATTTTCTTTCTCTCTCTCTCTCTAGAAACGTCCAAAGTTCCGGCCTTTTCTTTCCTATTCTGCAATGGATAGTGAGTGGGTGAGGCCAAGGAGTGGTTTTATAGAGGAGAGAGAATAGAAAATAAACCTAACGTCTCCAAATTATACTTATGCTTTTTTTTTTGGTTTTTAAATGAAAAATACAGGGAATCATGGATAACGATGATCCTTATTGTAATAGGGACATAATGATTTTTAATCATCTAACAAAACCCACGCTAATGATTCTGTTGGTTATTATTATCATATTCTTGGAATTTTATAATTCGTAATGGCGGCAATTGTTTTTCTTATAATGAACGAACGGAAGCAGTTTAGTTTCGTAATTATGAAGCACAACTATTATTACTATAGGTGAAAAATAGGAGTGATCATAGTCCTAGAGATGAATGATGATGGTTCTTGAGTTTTTTGTTACTTGCCAAACAAAGAAAGTGGGTCCCAGATTCTATTGGACGGTATTACGCGGCCCATACCTAAAGGCCTAAGCCCAACAGTTAAAAAAGTAAAAGTATATGTAAGGAATGGAATAACTTTTGACTCGCAATCGATAAAAAAAAAAAACTTCCGACCGTTGGAGAGAAAAAGGGAAGAAGTGCGTGGAAAGCGACTGCTTTATGAAAAGCATAATCGTCTGGACTATTGTGCCAGGCCTCGAATATTTTTAATCAAATATTACCTGTACTAACGACAAAATTATATAATTATAAATTGTAAATATGTGGGTTTTTTCATTGAAAGTTCATAGTCGAGGACGAAGAAAGCATACAAAAGATATATAAGTAAGAAAAATAGAGTTTCCGGGGATTGACATAGTAAATGTAAAAGATTGAACAGCTCAGAAATGCATTTTGCTTTCCTGTGATCACATGTTCGTTTCCCTAAAAGATTGAACAGCTCAGAACTTACTTTTTTTTTCCTCAATCCATTCAACCAAACAAAAAATAAATTCGAAAACTATTGTTATCGATACTTATGTTATTTTGTAACTGTTTGTACTTGGCTGAAGGTCTAATTTCAGAATACACGCTTCAACAAAATGTCTATAACGTTTTATGTTTTTTGTTTTTTTGCTTAAATGATTTGAAAACTTAACCAAATTTAACTGTCATTACGTTGCATTATTTTTTATATTTAAGAAACCAAATTTGAACCCAATTGTACAAGCCGGTTGTTTGTTTGTTTTTTTTTTATAAAAAAATACAGTATGTTTGAGTGAAATTCTAACGGAACCAAAAAAAAAAAAAAATTACAAAGATGAACTTTATTTTGGATAATGTTTTTCTAACAAAATGAAAAAAAATCATCCGAACCAAAAACAATGATTAAGAAACACCTTTCGAAAACGTTGCCACTTTCGGAAAGCAAACCTCATACATTGTGTATTACAGCCACAGAGATGTCCAGCCAACAATATTTCGACACGTGGCATCAACAACCCCGACCAAAACCATATATGAGTATATGACATCCGGTTGTACAAAATACAATTTCATTTTCATCAAATCATCTTTTAAAATAATATATGTTTTACTTTTATGAATATATTTTTTTTTTTTTTTTTTTTTTTTTTTGTCTGAGGCGTGGACCGTATAACAATAAACATTACCATTTTGCTTTTAGGCAATTATTTTAACAAGCAATGATTGAATTTAAATTTAAATGGATTTTTCTGTGTAGCTGTACTTAGTTGGTAGATGCAATCAGAAAGACAATAAAACACATTTTGCAACGAAGCGGATCCGTTTATTGCTGCTTGCTACATGTGGGGAGATATTTGAAAAGATACGACTTACATTATTTTCAAAATCGTGAATTGTATAACCGTTTAAATGAGTAATAAACAAAACGGAAAACTACCTCAATCTTGTCTTCTTATAAATAAATGAGTAGAATCCATAGCCATATCCACATAACAAGCTTCTGTCATGACCATGGGGACTAAGAGTAAGAGGCCCATTTTGAGGCCCAAGAGTGGCCGAGCAAGCAAAGAGAGAAAGCACCTAGAGAGGCCCAAGAGTGGCGTGGGGAGGTGGTCGTCTTCTTCCGTAGAAATGTGGTTGAAGGAAGAAGGCAATAAATGAGTAAGAGAGTAGGTGAGTGTCGCCGTTGAAGGGGAGAGGAGCCCAACCGTATTGAATTGTACTTTGCCCCATCAGCTGTCTTCATTATTTATGACCATCGATCCACAATCTCTCTTCGAGATCTGCTCTCCATACGATACGGAATGGCAAACAACAAGCAAGTGCTCGAGACTAGAGCATCTCAGTCTCAGTCTCAGTCTCAGTCTGAGAATGGGCCGTTCATCGAAGATGAGATCGAGAGGAGCAAAGTCGGTATCATGAGAGCTCTTTGCGACCGACAAGATCCCTCCACTAAGGTCCCTTTTTTCTTTCAAAAATCGTTCCTTTTTAGAATAAAAAAAAAGTCAACTCAGCAGACTAAGGCACTAAGCTTTCAATTAGAGTTCGGACAACTCAGCAGAATGTAGCAATGTAGTTGCACTTTTCTTTGTGGCTGCGTAATGATAGATAGTTGAAATGGGTGATGGGCAGGAGGTGGATGACCTGATGATAAGGCGATTCCTGAGAGCGCGTGACCACGACATTGAAAAGGCTTCAACGCTATTCCTCAAGTACCTGACTTGGAAAAGAAACGTGCTCCCAAAGGGGCACATACCAGAGTCAGAGATTGCGAATGATCTGTCGCATAACAAGGTGTGTATGCAAGGTCATGATAAGATGGGTCGACCTATCATTATTGCCTTTGGGAACAGACATAACCCCTCCAAAGGCAACCCTGAGGAGTTCAAGCGTGAGNGGGGGGACCCCCCCCTTTTTTTTTTTTTTTTTTTTGTTTTCTCTCTTGTATCCAAAATTAAATCTTTCTTACATCCCATCCTCACCTTCTATTTTTATTACCTTGTCCAATGTTTTTGGGCAGGTTTTGTCGTCTACACGCTGGAGAAGATATGCGCAAGGTTAATGTCATTAATCAGTTGAAATTTCAAGCGGTAAAAAAACCAATGCTCTAATCTAATGCATAAATAAGGTGTTTTTGTTTTGAATGTCATCTTAATTAGAATGCCAAGAGGTGAAGAAAAATTCATAGCCATAGGAGATCTGCAAGGATGGGGATATTCTAATTGTGACATCCGCGGATACCTTGCTGCTCTTTCCACTCTGCAGGTTTCTCTCACAACTTCCTTTCTTTTTAGTTTTCAGAGAGAGAGAGGAATATGTTGCTAATAATCCGCTTTACTCAAAACAACACAGAATAAGATTTGGCTTCTACCTAACAAAAACCTTCAGTTATTTGTTCATTAATTATAACAAAATAATGTCATTTACTGAGTTTAGAATGAAAAAAAAAATAAAGAATAAAAATGTTCAAAAGACCCACCCAACTAAGATACTCTTTTATCCTTTTTTCTTCATTATTGTGATCCTCTTTTTTTTTTGTTGGTTCTTTTCTTTTCAGGATTGCTACCCAGAGAGATTAGGGAAACTCTATATAGTTCATGCCCCCTACATTTTCATGACCGCATGGAAGGTGATTTACCCGTTCATCGACAGCAACACCAAGAAAAAGGTAATTGATTTGCTCATCACAAGAAAAAGGTTTATTAGATTGTGTTTGCTGTTTGGAAATTTTGATTTTGTTTTGTTGGGGGCAGATTGTTTTCGTGGAGAACAAGAAACTCACTCCCACTCTGCTCGAAGACATAGACGAAACCCAACTTGCTGATATCTACGGTGGCAAATTGCCGCCTACTCCTATTCAACAAGCCTAAATGGTTACGGCCAAACTCTTATCTCCCAATTATTAACTATTCTTTGTGTTTGAATAAAACTTAAAAACATATTGAATGTTGCCAACATTATAGTTAGTGACAAAAAAAGCCAAAGATCTAATATTGAAAATGATAAATTTCCTCTTGTTTCATGTCTGTTGTGATATAGCCCTTTGTTTTGGCAACTACAAAATTTCAGTGTACCTTGCTGTTGTTTACATGGAATTATATTATACAATATGTTTGATTAAAATCCTAACCGAAACAAAAAGAGAATATATAGCAGATTTACTTTACTAATTTATAAAAGTAAAATAATCATTCAACACCTTGAGATCATCCATAAAACAAGTCTTTACTAATGAAAGAAAAAAAAAACCACCTTTAACTCTAAAACCAAAAAGAGGAAAAACAATCACCTTTCGCAAGCTGTTTGTTCCTCAGAACATGCGAGAGCGAGGGACAGTAAAGCCAGATAAAGGAGCTCCATGATCTTTGGTTTTAGCTTTGGTCTCTCTTAGATAAGCCCTAGTGATCTCAACGCCTAGATCCGGGTTCCTCTGCACAAAAGTCTCGTATTTCATCGGAACAACCACTTCTTCCATATGTTTTACAACGTGATTGATTGCCGCGTCTTTCAAGATTGTATCGGTAGGAATACTGGCGAGCTCTAGGATGTCTAGGACGTTCCTCGAGCTCAGAGATGCAATGAAGTGGTTTCGGCATACGTCTTGCAAATATAAAATGTCGTACTTATCTGCAGCCAGATAAAGCGCTCGGTATTGATTGTATGGAGCTTTTAAGTTTCCGCTGTAGAGGAACTCAAGAAGAGATTTGAGTTCGTCGTGGTTCAAGTCCGGGAGAGTGATTGATTCCTCGGATGAGGTCTTGCATTCATCAGAGTCTAACATGTTCCTGAAGACCTTTGATCTTGCCGCCTGCAGAAAGAAGATATTTACTTGATCAAAGCATATATTTAAGGATAGAGCATGTTCCCAATTGCCCAAAAACTGCAAATCGATATCCAGGAATCCGAAAAGGGATGGTAAGAATGTTAAGCCAGATTCATCATTTACCAGAAGGGCTTTGTGAGAGGGTATGGCTGGACCTTCTTCACCAGGTTTAACGAGAATATCAGTGTGCATCTGCTCCTTGAACGTCACAACAAGACCCCCGAGGAAAGCCGCCTTTTCTGCCATTTTACTTTATTCAACCTGTCACACACTCACAATCAAAAAGCTTTAGTATCCATGTCTGGATTACCAAGATCAAAACTTATGCTTCACTAAATCCCTAAAATCCTTTCGACAGAGAAACCACGCACAAGATTCAATCAAAGGATAAAGGATCTGAAGAAATTCCCGAAGACGCCAAACATCTTCTGATTCGAAATTGTGAGTAGAGGAGGATCTTACCGAGTAGAGAGATGGTCTGCTTATTCCTTCACTCAAAATCAAAGAGGACTAAGAACTCGCTTCGCTTCAGACTTCAGTGGTACGATGATCGGTGAGAGACGACTCTATTTTTCTTTATTATTGGTGGGATATTTATTGATAAACAATTCGGAAGATAAAGCAAATATACAAAAAGAAAATTCGAATGTGCCTAGTTTAATTTCAATACTAAAATTAATTAATTAATTATCCAAGTACTGCGATTTTAAAGGGATTAGATATTGACTACTTAACAAGAAGCATATATTGGAAAAGGAGATAAAGTATCAAAACTGAAATGAAAGTTTATTGAAGAATAAGATGTGAATTTATCATTACATCCTTCAACAGTTGATTCACTACTTTAATCACATTTTTTAATATATATGTTTATGCTTAGCGCTTCCTTCTCTACAACAACCTCACCAAATAACAATACTAGACATTTTTCCCATTTATTGTGTATTATTGATTGTTAACTACCAGAATATTTTTTATAAAAAAGATTTAAGTGATTTTTTGTTTTCTTTCATTTAGTGGGTACTAAATATATTAAAAAGAAAATAAAAAAAATCTCACCCAGTCTCTTTTTTTCCTCTTTGAATAGAAAGACTCAAGAAAGTAAGAAGGGAGAGGTTAAAAAAGAAAGAGTAAAGACAAAAGGTGTAAATGTCTGTTTTGGTTCCGTAAGGGGGGTAGAGTAGAGATACATATATAGACCTAACAAGTGTGTGTATTAACAATAAAACTAGAGAGAATTATCTGATCTCATGGGGGGTTTGAGGTTGAAGCCGAACATGAGGACATGGCCTCTCGGGTTCCCCTGTTGTCCATAGGGTCTTCAGGTCGCCTCTCTTGTGACCTAACACTATCAACGTCCCTGACAATGACATTGCCACAAAAACATTCTCAGATTCAAACACTTTCCATGGCTTAGCTTTTGTGGTTTCCACATATCTAATTAAGAACTTACCAAGTATGAATGGGACGATGTAAAGCAAAGCTGGTTGCCCATGCCCATCCATCAAGTTTAAGGCAATGTATGTTATGAGAAGACCTGTCATTGTCAAAAAAGATAATTAGATTCTTGAATTTCTTCTTTGTTTCTTCTTCCCTACTTGAGGGATCATACCAAGACCATACGCAGACATTGTCCCAAGGAAGTATCCTGACTTGAGCCTCTTGTTCGCCAGCCAGTCGTATCTGCAGTTTCATCGGATTGTATATTACATCAGAACAGCTCCTCCGGCTCAAAGCACCATGAAGGAAACAAATTAGGCAAAATATCACTCTGATAATTTATAGGTTTCGTTTTTACTACTGAAAATGATATGCTTCTAATATCCCAGTTTAGTTGATATCTTGAAATGTGCAAAACATGGAAACAGCGCGATGGGGATGTAGTAGTGCAAACCTCAGTGCAAAAGTTACAAGCAGTCCTGGTAAGATGATATCGCCAAATCCGATGATACTGTAGCCACCCCAAGGATCAAACATACGTGGGATCTTTAGTAGCATTGGGATGCCGTCTTCTCCACTTTTGTCACCACGGGCTACCTGCAGGTGGCAAAACGATAAAGGGCGATGATTCTCAAAAAAACATCAGTGTGGAGCACACAGAGAAGTATGTGTTGTTGAACATGTTGCATTGTCTTGCATGAATGAAAATGGTTTTCTGAGCAAATGGAAATGCAGGAAAAATTTACCACAATCATCACGCTTTCACGGAACCACCATTTTGAAACAAAAACCCAGAAGATGTCATACATGAAGGCACAGCTGAGAAGAACCACTCCAACCTATTAAGTAAAACATTAAATTTCAATGAACTAACACAGTTTTTAAAGATGGCTACAGAAGCCAACATGCGAGATTTGGTGCCCTCATGATAGCGACAGCAAGCCCCAATAGACATTCGGAAAGGAAATGGATATTACCTTAAGATTTGGTACGCGGACAATTTGCAGAACTGTGATTATCAGCGAGATTCCCTGTCAGCAAGAAAAAGCAACAATAAGCTGTTATCATCTGTTATTTGTTAGACATAAATAGTCAATCCAACACCCATTTCAATACACATACGCATACACGTATGACCATGTGTAGTCTTGTACGGAAATCTAACAGGAAGCATTTCCATATATTTAGAGAAAAACACGGACTCAAAGTGAGGTCAGTTAAGAGAGATAGATAGAAAGTCGTGCTTACAAGGATATCTTGTCCTATCCAAGCATAAGAACAGGACTGGCGGTAAACTGCCCAGATAACAGCAAATGTTATGCAAAAGGGACAAACGGCCAGCGTCAAGTATGAGACAGCACCCAGGAAAGGAACTTTGACATATGATTCTCCAATGTGACGGAACCATCTGAAACTATAAACAATCCAACGTCAGTCCCAGCTTTTTCTTTTTATCAATTGAAAAAGTCTGCACATATATGCAACATTTACTAAGTTGAGGAACACAAATTAAAGCGAACAGCCCTAGCATATATTATTCATTTTTTCAACCAAAAAAAAAAACATTTCATGGTTCCTCTGTGCTTCGTTAATTCATGATAAACAAGACCTGAAATCCAGATAATGCAGAACATATGAAGTTTGAAAAGAGAATGAACTAATATCTAGGATTAGGGGTATTTCTTTTAGTATCCAACTCATCAGGGGTGGTGTCCATCTTAAAGTTTCCTCCTCACAACTATTAGATAAGCAAAACGGAGGCAAGCATGCTCTTGAAGGCGGAAAGTTGATGAGAAGAAGAAATATACATACCAAGAGAGCAAAGCGACCAAACAGGTTTGCAGCCCCTGATAGCACCAACAAAACTTTCAATCTCAGTAATAGGATAAACTCATTTAGGTATTGCTACGAATTCAATGGTCACAGGATAAACGTTCTGACCTCTACACCACCTATGCAAAAGAGTACCACCAACACTTCTATAAACCAGAATGACATAAGCTTGTAGAGCATGATCAGGAAACAAGAAGCAACCACTACAAACAAGATTGCTGATATCACGGTGATCTCAACAACACCTCTAGAGCTGGTGGTTGATAACTGCAAAAGTTCATCTGATCCGTCCTGCAGTGTAAGATTCAAAAGCCTGAGAGAAGGGGCCAAAGTTTTGACCACGGTGGATGTCCACAATATAAATTTTTAAGATATTTTTATGCCAGTGACCACCTTTAGTAGCTTGTCTTGCTCAGTAGCTTCTTCCCTGGCTGTCCACGCAGACCAATAAGAAGCACATAAAATTGTACCAACAGCCATAAGCCACAGAAAGACCTCAGCCACATCAACTGCTGGACGTTTCGGTGAGTAGAGCTGCAAAGTAACTGAACCAATACAGTCAACAACAACATTGAAAAAGGGAGCGAAAAATGACAAACTAGAATAAGATATGAAAGAAGACAATAATAACTCACGAAGATGCCAGTCTCTTGAAGTAAAATTGGATTCAAACTAAGATTTACCTGTGGCTTTACTGTCGACGGTATTCTCCAGACTTCTACCAGCATCAACAGGTAGCATAACAACAGGAATATTTATATCTAAAACGCTTTCACCCTTCTCGCATACCATCTTGAAAAGATCTGCAAAACAACATTCAACCTTGCAAAACTCAAGAGGATAACTAGAATTCTAAGTGTTTGGAAGGAATATCTACAGACAAGCTTCAGTCGATTACCTGTGCTGTTGTTTATTATAAGGATGGCTGAGGCACCAGCTGCTTCAGCTACCTTAGTTTTGGTGGTAAAACTGCAATTACCGCGGTGAACAAGAATGACCTCTCCAGTAAGCTACCAAAAGAAGATGAAGCAGAATTCAAACCGGAAGTACCCAAGAAGAAATATTCCATACAAATTCACCCCAAAAAAATTAAAAATTTCAACCTTGTTTTTGGGTGTGCTGCAACAATCAGGAGGGTCTGCAATAGCAAGTTTTATGAGGGTAGCATGTTTCTCCTTTGATTCCAAGGTTGGGCCAAACCTAGCACCAACCCCAACATATTCCATGTCTTCTGTCCCATTAACTCGAGTTGGGACTTTGACCTGTCCATGAAATTATGTTGTAGAAAGTATGAGTTCCACATCTATATCCGATTTATTCAGATCAAAACGCTCGAGATAGCTAGCAACATACGAAGAAAGTAAGAGTCCCACGACAATTGTTTCGCCGTTCGTTGGTTAACTGTTTTAGTAATTAGTATTCACACACGCAAACCCATGAGACTAGAAACGATCGTATTAGCTGTGAACAAAAACCCTTTTTAAGTATTGAAAAATCTGAATGACATCAAATCTCAAATCCAAAGTTCCTCTAGAGTCTCTAAACCCAATTTCTCTATCTGCTGCAACAACAAATATAGGGCGAGGAGGGGAAGAAAAACAAAATTAAGCAATTAACAGACTAATTCATTAGTTTGAGATGGAAACTCCGAACCCTATTTTCCATCTGAAACCTAAACTACAGAAACAGCTGAAAATCACCAAGAGAAACTAGCTAAGAGCAAATCAAAGTTGATAGGATCAGTTTTCTCACCAGTACAAAATTGTTGTTGCAACCAGGTCTCTGAGGAAGCGAGTCATCGTGGTGAACTATGTCTCCAGCAGAAACCAAAGTAGCACTGTACAACAACCCGAGAACAAACAAGAAACAGCTGAAAGATCTCCGCGAGATCATACTTGACTCTGAAAATTCGCTAACAAAGGTATGAGGCAAGGAAGGAGAAGAAGGAGGGAGGTCGAAGATAAAGAAAGAGGAAAGATGGAGAAAAATGGAGGAAGGTACAAGGAACGAAAGAGAGAGAGAGGGAAAAAACTCTCGTGGGAGAGAGAGAGAGAGAGAAGAAAAAGTGTGTCGTTTCAGAGATACATAACCGCAAAACGCAGGCGTTTAAGCGGTGGTTTTGACTTTTTGATACCACTTTCTCACCTTTCGCGCGTGGGACGCGTGCTATTTTAGAGTTCGTACACTTAATTTATATTCTTTGTCCGTACGATATTTTTCTTTTTAATTAAATCAAAAGTGCTAATGCTGATGGCTAGCGATAACAAAACAACAATCGTGTAGAAACAAAAACATGTGCAGTAATAAACGAAATGTCACAAAATGAATACAGCAAAACAAACTTTAAGCGATCGATGATAAAAACCATATATAACCATTGCTGACTTTTAACTAAATTTTATAAACATTTGAATGATTTATATACGTCTTGAATGAATCGATTATACTATTATTCAACAATTTAGTATTAGACGATGAATATATAAGATCTACACATGCACCAGACAAAAAAGTATGCTCATAAATTATGTAAAATCCTGTATCATCATGTCGTGAAACTACTTAACATTAATACCACAGATATTGAAGATGTCATATTAATTAATGTTGTGATGTAATATATGTATGGTTACTGCCGATTTTAAGTTAAAGTGAAGCTACTCTTCTTCTTTTTTTTTGGTAGAAGCGAAGCTACTCTTCTAGTATATATATGTCAAGTGCTCTTACCCAAAAAAAAAACATATAAATCGAGTGACATTTAAAATAAAAATACCGGTTTACACAAAATAATGCACCTGAGCTAAATGCATGTGCGTAGAACATATATAGACAAGCTGCGCGTGGAACATGCATCAAATCGACCGATCACCGGCTAACAAAATAAATATAAGTTATAATTATACAATTAGTTAAATTTAAAATTGAATCCGTATGAAACCGTACCGACAAGACGGCATTTTACAGTAAACCATTTGATAATATTATAATTCGAAAATCTAGTGTGGCCGATCTCATACTAAGATCAGTGTTGTGGCCAATAATACCCTTCCACGTTTAAAGAATGCATTTGTCTGTTTGTACACGCGTCGCGTTATTGGTCTAAATATCACGTGTGCAAAACTCTCTAGCATATTCGCGGGCCATTGTTGGGCCATCTTTAGTAAAAGGATGGTTAGACTGGCCCATAGAAAGGGACGTGTGGTTTTAGAAACGCCAAGATAATTAACACTGCAGGTCGTTTTTCCAAAGTATCGACGGAGACAAGTTTCGTTTGACCTAGCTAGCTAGGAGGTAAAGCAAACATCTGAAGCATTTTTTGAAGAGTTTTATTTGATGGATACGGAATTGAAGATGGTTTTGAGATGGGAGATAGACAACTTCTCCAAGAGGAACGATCTGATGAGCTCGGATATCTTCTCAAGCGGCGGCTGCAACTGGTAAATCGAGAAAATAACAAGAGCTTAGATTATATATTTGATTTTTAGAATAAATATGAGGTTTTTTTCTTAATTAGGATTGTTACAGTTTGGCCCAAGAGATACGATGGTCGTGATGACTTGTGTATGTATTTGCACGATGTGAATACAAAGTCACTGAGACTGGGATGGAAAAGGAGAGCTCTCTATTGCTTCGTTTTGTTGAATCAATCTGGCAAAGAACTCTATAGATCACCTGGTAATGAATGAACTAATATATATATATACTTTCCATCTACATCTACCGATGAAGAAAAGTTGATATATCTATTTTCAGACAAACACATAAGCTTCTGCGCTGAGACCCCATGCTGGGGTAGGCAAATCAAGCTTCAAGAAGAAGGGTTTCTGGAGAAGAACAAACTAATCATTGAAGTCTATTTCAAAGTTGTTGAAGTTGTTCATCAAGGAAAATCAACTGAGAATGATATGTCAGATTTCAATGGTGTCCGCGTCATTTCTTCTAAAGTATTCTTTAAAATCCCATCAATAACAACCACTTTAAAATCTTATTAATTGGGATCTGTTTAGCATATGTAACATCCTGTCTCTTTTGGCAGGCTATTGCGGTGAGCAAGATATTTTTCAGAACATCCAGGCTTTGCATTATGTGTCATACCAAAAAACCAACGGGTAAAAACAGCATACATGAATCTCCTCCTCAGCCTCGTCGAGACATTGAACAAGTCTCCACAGAACTTGTCTGTGACTGAACTTAGCAATGCTCAAAGCGATTTGACTGATCTCACGGAAGCAGGCTTCAAGCTGGACTGGTTGAAGTCAAAGCTTGAAGAGCTTTCCTTGGAGAGGAAGAAAGCACTTGCTGATGGATCTTGGGTCCAACAACTCGAGGCACGGGTCAAGGATGCGGAATTGGCTTTGTCAGATGTCAAAGCTGAACTACACAAAGAGAAGATCAAATCTGCTGCTGCGGCTAAAGTTTCTTCGTTTGACTTCATAGATTTTCTTATAAAGAGATTCTTTCTCTCGTGCTTCTCGATCTCAAAGCATTAAACTATGTATTTCATACATAGCCAAAGCCTAAGGAGGTTTCATTCATAAAAAAAAAAATATGTTCCAAATCCCTACAACTTTGAAGACGGTTCTCTGTTTCAGTTCTTATCACTTTTCCTTGAAGCAAGTTTGAATCCTGGACTTTTCTCATTCTCTGTCTTGTGTTCTGATCAATTTTCGTTTCATAATATAAATCAGTACATGATTCTTTGTTTCAACCATTTTTTCGTAATTGTTCCTTGAATAAAATTTTCTTCCTTATCTCATAATACAACTAGAACAAATTGATAAAACTGCTTGAGATTTCTGTTCACGAGCCAATAAATAAAACACCCCCCCCC